>APFE031081872.1:250859-285350 GCA_000404065.3 Pinus taeda | reverse complement strand
ATGCCAGGAATTGATCCAACAATCGTAATTCATGAAATTAAAACCTACCTGGACGCTAAACCCGTTCGGTAACATTTGCGTCAGATTCACCCAAGAAAAGCTGTTGCGATTAAAGCAGAAGTTGAAAAACTATTGAAAGCAGGTTTCATTTATCTGATCCCGTTAACGGATTGGGTATCGAATATTGTTTCTGTGAACAAAAAGTAAGGGAAAATAAGAATCTGTATCGACTATAGGGATATTAATCGAGCATGTCCCAAAGACAATTACCCTACACCCTATATTGATCAAATTATTGACAATTGTGCCGATAGTGAAATTTTCTCCTTTATGGATGGCTTTTCCGGCTACAATCAAATCAATATTCTGCGTGCCGATCAACAAAAAACGACATTAATTTGTCCATGGGGAACATTTGATTATTGCAAATTACCTTTTGGCCTTAAGAACTTCGGTGCAACTTTTCAACGGGCTATGTCTTACGCTTTTCATGATATAAAACACATTGTGCAACCTTATCTTGATGACTTGCCTGCTCATTCCTTACATAGAAATGATCACCTTGTCCATTTATCGAGCAATCTTTATGAGGTGTAGGATTAATCGAATTCGGTTGAATCCCACAAGTGCGTGTTTTGCAATTGAACAGGTGATTATGGGATTTTGTATTCGAAAGCCGAATTCGTGTTATCCTCGAAGGTCGAGAACTGAATATCAGAAATTGCGCTCCGTCCGTCGGTCTTTGCAACTCCAAAGTGCAAAGGGAAAGCAAACTTTTTGACGTCGGATTTATCCCTAACGTGACGCCGAGAGTACGAAAGGGTTTTTAACTCGGTGTTGATACAAAATCTTTCAATTCCTTTTTGGGATAATAGCTTGAGAATCTGTCGAATGCTTTAAACATGCGATTGGACCCATGCACGCACTGGTTTGCATCTCGCCCAACTACAACCAAGACTACTACTTGTATCTCGCTGCTTCCTATTCCACCATTGGAATGGTGTTAGTTCAGGAAGATGAATTCGGTACGGAACATGTGATATATTACCTTAGTCGTACGTTGAATCCAACTGAGCTAAAATACTCACATGTGGAGAAATTGGCATTGGCAGCTATTCAAGCTGTCCAACGGTTTCGTCATTACATTTTATTATGCAAAACTATGGTCATTTCTGATTGCAACCTTATGATCTATATTTTGACCAAGCAGTTTCTGGGGGGCAAGTACTTCAAATGGATTGTCATCTTGCAGGAGTTTGATTTGGAATTTGAAAAGTCCAAGTCAAAGAAATCTTTAGTTTTTGCGGAACTTATGTGTGACTTCGCTCGTGTTGATTCAGAAACTGTGGCGGAGGAGCCCATTGCAGATGAATCCTTGTTTCTGATTAGCACTTTAGATCCGTGGTATGGATATATGATCACTTATCTCCAAACCCAAACCTTTCGTCCTGATCTTTCACGATCTGATCGTCGGAAAGTCCGATCCCAATCCCAACAATTCAAAATTATTGGAGATACTCTTTATTGCCTAGGGGTAGACTCTATTTTTCGATGTTGTTTGACTCATGAGGAAGACGAAAGGGTCCTAAATGACTGTCACTCTGGAGCATGTGGCGGTCATATGTCTGGGTATGCCACTGCCCAAAAGATATTGCGCGCTGGCTATTTCTGGCCGTCTTTGTTTAAATATTGTATTACGGCGGTCCGAAAATGCCACAACTGTCATATTTTTGATCGAAAGATGCAGGCTCCACCTGCTCCTCTTCACCCTATAACTTCCATTGGTCCTTTTTCGAAATGGGGCATCGATTATATTACATGTAACCCTCACTCGGCCGGGGGGCATGCGTACATTATCCTTGCAGTAGATTATTTTACTAAGTGGGCCGAGGCGATGCCTACATTAAGGCAGACGACAAAACAGCTGTAATTTGCATATTCAATCATATAATTGCTAGGTTTGGTGTTCCACAAGCGATTATCACTAACCATGGGCGTCATTTTCGAAACATTATGATGACAGAACTTACAGACCAGCTTGGCTTGCATCACGACAGTTCAAATCCTTATTATCCACAAGCTAATGGCCTGGTTGAAGCCATCAAAAAAGTCTAGTCATCATGATCCGACGAATCATTGGGATTCATCGGTCAACTGGCACAACATGTTATTTTCAGCGTTGTGGGCATACCGAACCTCAATCAAAACATCAACAGGGTTCACTCATTTCCAACTAGTTTACGGTTTGGAAGCTATGTTACCTATTGAATGCGAAATACCGTCATTGCGAATGGCCATCGAATTAATTCCAGCTACTTCCGAAGAGGAAAGACATTTATTATACTTAGCTCAGTTGGATGAGGATCGCCGCAATGCTGCATTAGCAATCGAATCTCATGCCAAACGTATTAAGGCTCAGTATGATCGAAATGTAACCGCTCAAAATTTTTCGGAAGGAGATTTAGTCCTTTTGTACGATCAAGAAAATGATAAATTGGGCGCTGGAAAATTCGTGCCTATGTGGCATGGTCCTTTTGTTGTCGAGCAAAAGCTAGCAAAAGGGGCCTATGAATTGGTAGACTTTGACGGGGTCTCTTTAGGTAAACCCAGAAATGGTCTTTACCTGAAAAGATATTATGCTTAAAATGAGTGTGGAGATTTTTTAGTTAGGATAGTTTTTCTTTTAGTTGGTGTGTTTTAGATTAAAAGTGTTCTTAGCTTAGAGATTGAGTTTTCCGTCGTTATTCCTGCTTATCTTGGTTTTACATTTGATGTTGCAGATGTCGACGCCTCTTCAAACTTATATTGGATTCGCTGATGGCGCTTGTCGTAGTACACGGAGTATTTCTTCCGCAGCTTGGGTTATCTATTTGCCCTCTGACGAGTTGGTATCTATGCATGGGGTAAGCCTCGGTCAAACAACAAACAACATTGTAGAGTATAGTGCAATGATTGAGTTATTATCTGAATCTATTTCATTTGGGATTCGGGGTTTGATAGTGAGGTTAAATTCTGAACTCGTTTTATTACAGCTTAGAGTATACGCCATTAGAAATCCAGTTTTATTAAGATTATTTTTTAGAGCGCGTCTCTTGGAACGTGAATTTGACTATATTGAATATCAGCATATTCCAAGATCTTTAAATACATTAGCAGATGCAATTACTTCTCAAATGTTAAGTAGACATGTGCAATAATCATACAAGTAAATTTAAAAAAATTCCATAACATGTTTAACAAGACAAGCTGGTAATAACGATATCATATATATAGGAGTGTGTCAAAATAATACATTGTCCCTGATCATAGGTTGAAAAACACCTTATGATCGGCAAAAATGATAGGTACAAAAAGTTAAATGTCACATGTGACTACAATAAGCGATCATCCCATCACTAGTGATGATCTCGATACGAAACCACTGCACAGGTCACCTTACAAAGGAACCTCCTAAAATGTCAGGGGACTCCAATCACATAGCGCTGAAGTCGACGAGGGATGTCGTCTATGCTGGTCTCAGGAATGTCCCCTGTCAGGCGCTCTAGATGGCTCTCCAACTCGGCCAAAGTCTCTGCTGATTCATCCTGTGGGGCTGGAGCCAATGCAACTGGTTTTTTTCTCTCGTAAGGCTGGAGAGCGGCTGGTCGCTGTGGGCCCACATCTACATTTTAAAATTTTTACTATCAGTTTTGGGGCGATATAAAAAAAATAAATAAAAAAAAAAATTAGGAAAATGTTGAAAATGATTTTACCTGAGTCGTCCCACTGCTCTCCTGGAGGAAGAGCCATGTCTGGGTCTCCACGAAAATCAATCCCAACATAAGGGAAGTCCTGGATAGAAAAAAACTGGTTCTCCAACCATTGGAAATACTCAGGTTTGAATAGACCGACCTCGGTCCCCCATCAGGATGACGGGCCATAACTGTGACCCATCGCATCAGTTTGGGCTCTCAAGGAAGCCTAGCTCCAATAGTAAGGTGCTGCGAGATCAGCATAGGAACCCTCTCCATGCCAAAACTCACGACTAAAGCCCCATAACCAAAAGTCTTAAGTCGTCCGTTCTTGGCCCTGATCAATTGGCCCTTCACATTGGCCAATACAACATCGCACCAGTTGAAGATGGTGCCTCAGAAGCAATCAACTGCCATACGCATCTGGGATCCGGTGGCAATATGTAATGCAGCAGCTCCACAAAGTCTTATAACAGTGAACAAAATCACCATGAGCTCAGGACGGGATATGGTCTTTATATCTATCCCTTTTTCTCTAGTCTGGTGGTTGCAGTACTCTAGCCGGAGGCTATCGACAGACTGGCCACCTACCCTAGTCCCGAACAGAGTCAAGTCAGCGCCTCTCTTAGGCAAACCAGTCAAGAAATATATATCCACTGGCTCAATTTCGAGCTGGTGGCCACCAATAAAGAAGCACTGGTCCTGAACGCTCCATCTGTCAACCATCCACTGTAAGAAATCGACCTGAGCCCTCATGCCAGGAATGGCCCAGTATTTATACAAGCCGCACGCCCTCAAAGCATGAAGTGAATGCTGATGATTCCATGTGGCAGCATCCATGTCCTCGTGCTCTCGTTCGCGCCAATCTAGCATGATGTACTACCTAGATCAAGCATAAAGATGAATTAGAATGCTAGAAAATATTTTCATTGGTCCATTTTTGAGGAATTTTGGGTTAAAAACCCTCGCGACGGGGACCGCACCCTACGTGTTAGACACAGTGCATGGGACCCCACTTTGTCTACACGAAAGGTGCGGACCTCGAGCTTTTTCCGAATGGAGAAAAAGTCGGGGTCCGCAAGCCTGCAGTGGTAAACCTGCGGACCCCGAGTGCGGGTTTTATGCCTAAAAACCCTCCCGAAAAATCAAATGAAAGACTAAAATGAAAATTGAAATGGTTAGAAATCAAGAGTAGGATGATGTGGATTACCTAGAGAAGACGGCGTTCAATTCCAACGGTTGGATTTTTCATAATCTTCACGGGAAGTTTTCTGAGCAAAAGCATTATTTTCTCACCCAAATCACAAATGGTAAAAATGAATGGTAAAAGGCCCTTTTTATAAGTTTTTTAAGTAAATATATTGCAAATTTGTTTATGTTTCACTTTGAAAAGGTATTCTTGCGACATTTTTATCCATTTCAAACAGGTATCAGTAATGTTTGTTTTTTTGTGCAAGATAACGGGTTATTCAGGCGAAATCTATCATTTTCAGCAAAAAAAGCTAGAGTCACCTTTAAGCTCTTTTCTGACTCCTAAAACATGAAAAGATTGCTGAGTTTTTCTTTTAAGCTTGTTAAAACGGAATTAAAAGACGGTCCATTTACAACTCTTTTCCGACCGTAAAAACATAAAAAGATTGCTGGATTTTTGTCGTTTCAAATTCGATATTGGTTATAAAACGACATGTCCTTGATCACTTTTTTAATTTTTCAGATCAAAGACACTAATGAGGAAAAGTACTCCTTGGCCGTAAAAGATCAAGCGGTTCTCTCAAGTATTATTTTATACTTTTTCGGGCTTGGGAGACACAAATTTACGAAAAAGTCAACCTTGGAGTCTTCTTATGTTTTTTCAGACTCTCTAAAAATAAAAAACACCAAGTTTCTCCTATACTGGACTTGTTAAAATTTCAACAGTAAAGGACCTCTTCAATTACAAACAGGAACGGACCACTCCTTCTTAGGGTTCAAATTTAAACTAACTTGGACTCATCCGAAGGATGAGCTTATAATCAAGCATATGTTATCCTCTTCAAGCTTGTAAAAAATAAAGAGGTACTTACCAGAAATGGTGGGGGAAAAGAGAGAAAAGTGAGTCTGCTTGTCATATTTCATAACCACTCTTGAACACGACACTTTCATTCACCTGGGTTGGGAAATCCTTTACCTAACAGTTGATCAAACCACATTGAAAGCCTTCAGCTGGTTTCTGGGTATTAACTTTGGGTCAATTGTCACCAAACCATCTGTCGTGTCGTTATGTGTTCAAGAGGTCAGTGCAAATTAGCCATTCATCTACAAAATATCTGTCATCCATCTTGACCATCCCTCAGTCAGTCCTTGCAACTAAACTTCTTCAACTTGATCTATGATTTCGTGTTGTGGGCTTGCCTACGACAGATCTCTTTCTATCGACTTCAACTCATTATCTAGAAAGATGATCTAGAAATTGTCAGTACCTTGAGATCTACATGTCTCAATGGCAGGTTTCTCGCCTTAGACGATAGTTTGCATCATTGAATTTCGATCAAAGGGTTCCATGACATGTTCGACATCAACACATCTTATCACATCTCATGGATTGTATTGAGTACTTTGAGAGCCATTGTCATTATTGGTGGTTTCTCTCACGCTTGTTAACAGTTTATGTCATTGACTGGTAATCAAGTGGTTTCTACCATGTTTGACTTCGACACATGCATTTGCATGGATAGAATCGTACTGTTTCGGGAAGTAGAAATGAAGACCCTGGATC
The DNA here is from genome assembly GCA_000404065.3 of Pinus taeda. Taxonomy (NCBI): domain Eukaryota; kingdom Viridiplantae; phylum Streptophyta; class Pinopsida; order Pinales; family Pinaceae; genus Pinus; species Pinus taeda. Next base: position 278,864 of record APFE031081872.1, on the reverse strand, counting down.
TAGTTTCCACCATCGAGGCTGCGAGGAATTTTGCGTTCATTATACTATGGACTATTCATAAACAGATGGATGCGTCCGTGCTGTGTCCACATGTGTCTATACTTATGATGTGTTACAAGATCATTCCTATATCAGAGTAGTAGTTAGTGATTTCTAGTCAGTTTTTATCTGAGTATGGGAATGCCTACCTCAGCGATGATATGATCTCATATATATATTTTGCATTGAATGTTTTTACAGGTTCCAACTGGGCTCTCCGCGAGATGATCGTCGAAATGATAAAGTACTTCACTCTTCCTAAATGATAATGAAATTCTCATCTACTACAGACTTCGCACTTTAGGGGGCAATCTGTTACACAAAAATATCGTCAGCTTGATTATTTGCAGTCAGTATGGGTCTATCATCACTTATACTATCCTCCTAAGCAAGTCTTAGACCTCAGTTCTTCAAAATAAGCTTTGGAAATGAGAGAAAGACATCAAAAAACAATGTAACTCTAGTGTTACACTTTCTCTCACTTTTTCCTGCGGGCCCGCACCCTTTTTTCATATTACCAGCATACTTATACGCTCTGTCTGTAAAGGGGAGGGTGCGTACCCCTGTGAAAGTCAAAAGGCACAATTTTTATCTTAAAAAACTCACTTTGGGTTAATTCTAGATGATTCTAGAAGAATTTGACATGGATTGTTCGCTCCAAGGTGGTTCATGCATCCCAAAAGAGAAGGAGCTAATCCCTTGTTAGGAGGAGCTATCCCTTTGAAGGAGGATTCTATCCCTTTGAAGGGGGACCTAATAACTTCCCTCCATTGCACTATAAATTGAGGCATTGGGTTAGTTGCTAGGGAGGTTAGAAGCTGAACATTTTTTAGGGTAAATGCTGGTGAAATCAAGACTTCCTAGTTGAGCTTAAGAGGAGAGATCACATACCTTTTGGCTTCATTGGCGGGTGAGTGAAACTTGTCAAAGTAGAGGAGACTTATTGTTGGACACTAGGAGGAGCTTGTACAACGTCAAGGAAAAGGTTGTAAAGTTCTTCTTCTTTTGAATTAATACAATTAGACTCATTTTTCTCAACAAGTATCTCATGTTATTTGTTTCATGGAATCCTTGACTTTCATGTTAAATATGTTATATGATATTGGCTTTTCAGGTGCTATTTAATTTTTTTGCCTTGTTTGTGTTTGCAGGTTCGCGATAAAGAAACTCATTTGGATCAAAGAAGCGAGGGCATCCCCAAACTTGCGTTGGACATAAGGTAGGCCTTAAACGCACTTGTTTGCCATTATTTATAAAAGCACATTTAGAGAAAGATAGTGTCTAGTTGGTTTGCTTGTCATTAGGTCTTCTTTAGATTCTAGGAAGGTCTATCTTGTCCGCAAGATCGACTCATTCCATGTGACAGTCATTATATGATGGCATCCTAAATGTGGAAGAGTTGTTGGATTGTATCAACATTCTAAATAAGTATTTTGATTATGAGAATGTTGAGGATGACCAGAAGGTCAATTACATTGTGACTAGGATAAGAGGACATGCAACACTATTGTTGGGTGAGTTGCAAGCATATTGGTCAAAATAAAAGAAAAGAAAATATTAAAATCTGGGATAGGATGGTGGCCATGTTGTAGCAATTTTTGGTTTCGGTAAGTTAGCATTTAAAAAATATATTTTGAGAAAATGTTAAGTTAGGATATGGACAAAAAGAATAAAGAGACAAAAGAATGTTAGGGATATTTTGATGAATAAGTCCATATCAAATAAAATGTTAGAATAGATACCCTAAAAAAGGAAGGCACAAACAATAAGATGTTATATTAGAAAGAAAAGAAAAAATAATAAATTTTGAAACTGTTGCAAATCCAAACGCCACTACTCTTAGTCAATTTTACTTTTGCAAATAAAAGTTGTTTACAGATTCTTTAAATGCCACACTAGTTCATACAATCCATTTGTACAATTTAATCATGATTGGATTAGATTTAGATTGTTTGTTGATAGGTAGCAAATAAAATTGGCTCAACAATTTAATCTGAGCCAATGGAAGAAATAAGGGATAGAAGCAGATTAATCATTAAAAGGAAAATGTTGAGTTTCTAATCGAAATGCACTTGGGTGACTAAGATTGTAAAAATGTTAGGAAAGTTAAGGGTAGGTAGATAAACGAAATGAAATTGGATCATGATAGGATTTTTATCCTAAGTTTGAACATTGTATACATGTGCATATAAAGAATAGTTTAAATTAACTATTATTTGCTAAATCTCAATGTTATCTTGTAATATTTACACTTTATCCATTCATTCACCGAGAAGCCCCACACCTGTCACATTCATTATAATGTTTTGACCCCACCATCACTTTCCGCCTCACTTCATTAAACTCCATTCATTTTCTTTCCATCCCACGCAGCTCCCTCTGATCCAATGGCCCTTATTGCTCCTCAATCATCCATTGTCACCTAAACATTATCAGCGGGGGGGTCTAAAGTCGGCAGTTTTGGAAACTGTCGTCCGAAACTGCCAACCCCCACTCCTAGTTATTTGGGACTTAAAAACCCAAACTAATTACCACCCAAACATGGTTTTCGGTCCACTCTGTCACCTTCACTACCACATCACTTCCTCTATCCAATCAGCTTCCGCCTGTCTGTATGTTATCCACTTAATTCGCCAGCCCTTCAAATAAATATTGCGTAGATCTGTTTCTCGGTCCCATTGAGAAATTAATACCAATTGAGTTGTTTATTAACATTCCCGCTCCATTTTTATGCCTTATAAACTTGTTCTTTTGTAATAAATGGTTACATAATGCATTCCCGTAACTCAATTGATCATTGGATACTTGTAGCTTGTAGCCAAAGCAAAAAATTCACCATTCAATCAAATTTTCCATTATGTTCATAAGCAAGTCAACATCCAGGTCCACTTAATATGTTTTTAGTTATAGTGTTATTCTGTTATCATTGTGTTTTAGCCCAATTCTTCCCTTTTTTGTCACTTTCAGCTTGCGATTCAATTAACATAATGCCTCTGAAGGGGAAGGAAGTTGCAAAATTTTCAAATCCTCTCATTCATCCACAAGTTGACTTCCATCATACTCCCCTGGTTGACAGACACTGTAAAATCCATGAGTCTTTGTCTAAATTTGATTTTTTTGAGATCTATTGCTGGATGGAGGACAAATTAGTTGAGAAAACAGATGAGATAGGACTTTGGGACTCCCACATTCCTCATTACATCTTCCCTCAGAAACACAGAGCACCTGAGTTTGTTAGAAAATGGCATGCATCTTATGACCCCACTCAAAGAGCTATTATCTCACCTACAAGAGAAATCTTGTGCTCCATAAATGCTCAGTCCATTGAACATATGTTGCAGACCCCAACTATTGTGCCAATCCATCATTTTTCTCATGAAATCCTAACAGAAGCCTCCCAAAATCTAGATTTCACTAAAATAGCTCAAAGTATAGAACTTTTCCTAGCTCTAGGTAGCCCTCTCCCTAAAATAAACCCTCCCTATGATTCATCTATATTCCCAGACATAACAAAGAAAATTACCACCATTCTCTCTTATCTTCTTCTTTACTATTCTGATGAACATGTAGATGAAGCCATCATTGGTTTCTTGTATATCTTTTCTATTGGTTCCAAACCCATTGTTCGTTTTAATTTTATTCAATTTCTAGCTGAGACAATTAATGAACAATTTATCCAATTCAATACTGAAGAGGTATTCAAGTATGCTTCAATACTTGTATACATTTTTATCTATTTTTAGGGAGACAGGGTTCCATTCACTTTGTGGAAGCTAGATGAAGAAGGCAACCAACAATCAGTGATCTTTTGGACTTCAATGGGAATGAAGGGGAAAGAATCATTTTCATATAAACAGTTCTTAGAATTGTTTGTTCATCCAGCAATTAATCTTATGAGCAACACTCCAGAACGAAGAGTTAATGATGAAATTGTAAAAGATTTACAGTTAGTTAATCAAGCAACAACAAGATATTGGTATCTTTACCAAAATTATATAGAGATCAGAGTCTTTGGCTGTGAACTTCCACCTTATAAGATGCCTAAGTACCTCCCTATGAGAATATTTGAATTATAGTACATTAGGCAGAGGCTCAGTGTAGATGAAGTACATTTTGCAGCTGCAAAGAAGAAATCACAATTTAAGCTAAAGGCTCAGGTTGGTCCATTCATCTCTAACACTAGAGCAGCAGGAGAAGAAGCATATAGGTTATGGAAGGAGATGAAGTTTGGTGTTAGCTTCACTTGGTCTTATGACTCAATGGGAGTGATTTCGAGACTTTGAGTTGAAAATAAGTTTACTCCATATCATCACACAGCTAGGCGTTAAATTGAGCAATACAAAAATCAATGAGAATGGAAGGAGAACACCCTTCAAGAAGACGAAGAACGGGCAGTTTCTACTTCAAATTTACAAACTCCACTTACATAGGAAAAGACAACCAAATGAGGAAGGGAAGAACAGTCATCCCCTACAACTGAAGCATCAAGTCAAGGTTTTAGAATTGTACATAGAAAGAAGAGACCTAGGCCCTCTTTGAAGGTCAGTGAAACTATTGAGTCACAGAAAACAACATTTGATGGACTTGGAGAGACATCTCTTTTCACACAGTTTGGTGGAAAGTCTACTCAGTCTCCCACTCATGAACAATAAGTGATTTAGATCAGTGAAGGTAGTCAAAAGGATAAAGAAGATGATATTTTTCATGTCTTTGGTGAAATATAGAAGAAGAATGAAGAATTAAAGTTAAACACTTATACTCAATTCTGGAAACATTCTTCTAGTTCTAAAGCCAGACTTCTTTCAGTCTTCGACTCTGAAAAGGGTAAGATGTATATGGATTTCTTACAAGCTCAGATTCCACAGCCCAAAACTACTACACATTACCATAATCAAACCTCTTTTGAATTCAATGTTAAAGATGTACATCCAATTGACCAAATTGAGATGAACAAATAGACTGGCCAAATGATTGCTTCCATTTAACTAACACTATCATGAGTCTATCAAAGATACAGGTTACCTTGTAATATACAATCACAACTCAAGCTTGAGAAGGTTTCCTCATTGGAAAAAGACACCAAGATCAAAGCTTTCGAAGATCTGGTGCTGAAGATGGGATATGATCCCTCTGATATAAAGTTTGCAGAAGAAATTGTCTAGAAGAAAAATCCTGAGATTTCAACATTAAGGAAGCAACTCAAATTGCCACCTTCAGAGGACCCAATGACTAAAGAAATTGAAGAATCTGAGACTCAGAAATTTGACATGATGAAGCTCATCATGGAACAAAATCTGAAAATAAAACAAATGGAGGAACAAATGGAAAAGCTTATCAAAGAGAAAGAGGAACCTGTGAAAAAGCCCAATATTCCAATGGATGTAGTTCCTCTTACATCAGTCTCTATATCTACAACAGCAACCACAAGTACATCAGAAGGAGTTGAACAGCTTGCTGAAGCTATTCAGAACTTGTCTATTCAAACAAAAGAAATCAAGAAATTGTAGGATCAACTGAAGACACTACAACACATGACAGCAGTTGCAGGCAGATCACATGTAACTGAGTTGTAGAGGGAAAAAGGTAAAATTGAGGTATTGCAGAAAGAAATCAAAGACTCTTACCTTGGAAATACACTGGGTTTGGGAAAGCACATTATATGGGAAGATATCACTGAATCAATTAAAGATATCTGGCCTTATAACAAAATAATTTTTGATCAAAAAGACTTGTTGGAAAAAGCTCAAGGAGCCAATGAAACTATCTCAAATCAACTTGAGGAAAAACCAAAAATAACTACTGATATAATCAAGTTTCTGAATTCTAAAGACAGTTATGAGCTTCAAGAGTTGGGTATTGATGACAGGACATCATCCATACTGGAATTAAAGAAGGTTATTACAAAGAAAAATCTCGTGCTTCAGTTGGAGGAAAAGTACAACAGTGTTAATGTCATAGTCCAACATTTTTTCAGCAAGCTAGAACCCTTGACCAGCAAGGATTTTCCCTCCTTATTTGTGATAAATGATAAGTTATTACCTATTGAAGATTATGTCTACAAGCTTATAGAGGTCATTACCAGTGCATCTTCAGTTTCAAATATAAAGGGTACAGTAACACCAAGACTTGTGCTGAATGCACTCAGAGATAATTTTTTTTCATCTTAAATGAAATCAGACATATATTTTTAGTAAAACCCACTTTTACTAAATATACAGAAATGGATGAGGTTTATAGAAGGGTAACTAAGTTATCTATCCCAGATAAGAAATGCTGGCAACAGTTAACTAATTTACTTGACTAAAAGGAGGATCAATAGCATTCAACATTCTCAACCACAATCATCAACAACACAACAACATTTAGAATTTTGTGGAACAATCATCAACAATTCAACACCAAAATAGTGATAAATCGACTATCAGTTCATTTTCCTGATTTTTGTATTAAGCTATTTTTGTAAATTTTTTAAAGATATTCTATTAGATCTAAACTTGTATAAATAACTCTCTTCCATGGGTTATCGAGGGTTGCACCCTTGAAGAAACATTTGTAAGCACTAAATGTACTCAATTCTTTTTCTAAATTATTAATAGAAAAGCAAAGGATTCTAAATTTTCATTCATACAGTTTTGTATTCCTTGTAAGTTTTTCAAGTTTCATTCACTGTGTTTTCTTCATATTCTTAAGTTTTGCAAAGATAACCAGGTAGCAATAGTTGTGTCTCATTCATATCTATAAGCTTTCTGAAGTGATCATCTTTAAAGAGAATGAATTATAAGAAACCGTTTGTTTAAGTAATTCCCTCTAAATCATAAAATCATCAGTACCTTTGTAATCTTGGGCATATCCTGTCAAACTTTTTGAACATTGTTCGAAGGTTTTCTTACTTATGGTTATTCTATTTTCTATTTGAAAACTACAATAGTCACATCATCTTTCTATTTCTACTCATCAACAGACAAGCTAAATCACTGTGTGGATTTTAATAACATCCCTTTGTTTAAATATTAGTATTATTCAAAAATATTAGGCATCATTTTTTTAAATATGTTTCATACATTGGTCCTCCAAAATTAAAAGCAAAAACCCCGAAAACAAATATCTTAGATGCACTGGCATGATAGTTGACCATTATCATCTCAGAGATACAACATCAATCTAGCGTCACTGTTGGGGACTCGAATTTGATTAGTTTTCGTGGGTCAACGATATAAATCTTATTCCTTTAAGGTGACTAAATATCTAGATAGGTCAAGATCCTTCACCTGGAGACTCCACTATGCCAAACTGACACCTTTAAGCACACTAGATCCCGTTCCGAGTCTGACATAGTCAGTCCTTTGTCAAATCCAGAAAAAATTATGTGAAAGGCCAGTTCTAGAAGAAGACATCAACCATCTTATTCTACTTTAGCCTTGCAGTCTAAAGATATATTACAATTTGATCCCTATAGTAACATTCCATCTAATCTAGATTGGACTCATTTATCACCTAGGGTTGCTAAACTTTTAGATAGGGGAGTTGATTTCAAATAAGTTTTCCTTATTCATTCACGTGAATCTCATCTAGAACCCCCACTTCCACCAGGATCACCTAAGTATGAGTCTGACCTAGGTGTTCATTTACGTTAATACAAACCTACAAACTTTATATCCCCCACTACTTATTCATCCCTTTCCACTTCTGAACAACTTGAATCTCCTACTTCTAAACAACCTGAAGGGACCTTTTCTATATATTCAAATCCACTCTTTGAAACAAAAGAGGATATTCATTGTCAGGTCTAGAAGTTAGTTATTAAGACTCCCTTAAAGTCATTCAGGACCTCTGCTCCTTTATCTCCTCCTTCTTCACCTCCACATAGTTAAACACCCTTTCTATCACCTTATTCTTCTTCTTCTTCTTCTTCTTCATCCACACAAACACCTCATACACCACCTTCTACTATGGCATTCCAACCCATTGTACAGGCTACATATGCAGCTTTAGTCTTACCTCGAAACCTTGATGCATTCCCCCCTAGATATTTAAAGCACCTTGCTAGGTATAATGGAGAAATCAGTTCATCAGCTAAGGACCATCTTCAAGCATTTCTAGACTTCGCAGGTAACATGAACATAGAACAAGAAAATTTTTACATGAGGTTGTTTGTTCAGTCTCTTGAGGGAAATGTGAGAACTTGGTTTAGGAAGTTACCTGCAAATTCCATTAGAAATTGGGAAGATCTAACAAATATATTCAAAAATCAATGGGGAGTGAAGAAAGGTGCTCTTTATTTTTTCACTGAGTTTGAAGAACTTAAAAGAAAATTTCGTGAAACTATCTCTAATTTTATCAAAAGGTTCAACAAACTTTATCATAAGATGTCCCCTGATTGTAAACTGCCTGTAGCAGTAGCTAAATCTAGGTTTTCAAAAGCCTTTGAAGATTATTTTGTTGTAATGTTAAGAGAAAGAACTTCAAGAACTCTTGAAGACATGCAAACTAATGCTATATATGTGGAAGTAAATAGGGCTACCTTAGCCACTTCAAAGGTTAAAGAGGAAAAGGCCCAAAGAAAACTTAAATCTAGTCAAGAGGCCTCTACTTCCTCTAAGACTAAAATTGAAGATTCTAAAATAGATGTGATAACTTCACTTCTTAGAAATATATCTAATAGAATTTCCAAGATTGATACTCAACCTAGAATAGTTCAACAAATAATCTCCCAACCTCAAAATCAAAATCAAGTTCAATATAAAATAAATCCACATTTACAAATTCTTCAAAGGCCTAGTAATAATCAGCGGGTTCCAACTCCTTTACTAATAGATGATCAATAGCCTGATGACAATACTATGACTATCATTGAAGACATTAACAATATGGATACTTCTTCCAGTCAGACCACTATTATTCCTCTCTCACAACAAAAGTAGGTTCAGGAAGATCAAGAGTCCTCATAGGCTTCCAAATACCATGCCTTCTCTGAGTTCCTAATTACATAGCTGAACAAAAGATATGGTCTTAAACCTAGGCCCAGCCTTGGAAGACCTCCTAAGGAACCTCGAACAATTGAACCTCATACCAAAGCTGTTGAAACTCATACAGCTATTAGTCAACCATTAAATTAGTTAACATATACAGTGCCAATTGAAAAAATTGTCTTAACTACATTTAATGTTGAAAAGGAGTTAGAAAGAGTTAAAATTACTATACCACTTTCAGAACCTTTCAAAAACCATGGATATAAAATCAAGTCTCCAAATGGATACCAAACACCTTGGTTGATATTGAAAGTGATGTTATTATCCTTCAAGATGAAAAACCAACAGTTGTCTTTGGTCCTAGCTCGGATCTAGTAGATGAAATAGTGCACCCTTTCTATGTGACTCTAAAGGAAAATGATTCCATGCTATACAATTGTATGCTTGATTCTGGAGCATCACATAATCTCATGCCAAAAACTATCATGGATCATTTAAACCTTGACATAACTAGATCCTATCATGATTTTACCTTTGATTCCAAAAGGGTGCCTTGTCCAGGACTGATTAAGGATTTAGTAGTCACTCTTGCTCAAGTCGTAGTAAAAAGTGTACTGTTAGATATAGTTGTCACTGATATCCCTCCCAAATTTGAAATTCTCCTTTCAAGGTCTTATTGTGCCAAATTAGGGGGAACTCTACATATGGACATGTCTTATGCCACTATTCCAGTTTATGGGGGAGAACAACTTAGGTTGTATAGAGAGTTAAGATTTTTACACACTGTATGCAAAATAGATCAACCAAGGAACCGTCCCATTTATGAAATTGATCAATACTTTGGATGTTTTCAACTCTCTTTAAACCAAATACATGAACCTAAAGTAAAAATTGAAGATCTAATTGAAAGCCCTACTCCAAAACAAATTGATGTATGGAAGTTATTATTTGATGGTTCTTGTACAAAGGATGGAGTAGGGGCTAGGGTAGTATTAATCTCACAAGAAAAAGAAAATATTACACAATCATGCAAACTTGATTTGAAAGTTACAAATAATGTAGTAGAATGTGAGGCTTTCCTTCTAGGACTATAGTTAGCCAAGAGTTTAAAGGTACAAAACTTGAGTGTTTTCACTGACTCAGAGCTTATTCTTAAACAAGTTAGAAATCTTTTCCAAACAAAACATCCTTGGCTTAGATATTATCGAAATGAGGTTTGGGAATTAGTTGAAAATTTATCTAATTCTTTTAATTTGACTTATATCCCAAGACATGAGAATATTCACGTAGATTCCCTAGTTGCCTCTGCTATTTCATTTAAAATCCCAAATGAAACTAGTGTGCTTTATCAAATATAATTCAAATATCGGTCATCCATCCCAGATAATCTAAAGTACTAGCAGATATTTGAAGATGAAGAATAGCTAAAATCGTTTCTGCAAGTTGTAGATGAATTTTCAGTTCTACAAATTGATGAAAATATAACAGAAAAAAATGAAAACACAAATGAAATTGATAGTTCAAATTTCAATTAAAAAATTTCCAATCATGACATCATTCAACTGTCTAACAATTTTATTCCCAAAGGTCTCATTCCTTTAGAGAAATTATTTGATCAAAATGATGTCCTCGGAATCCCACAGTCAATTTCTCCACAAGATGATATAGAGGAAGTAAATATTGGAACAAATGATGACATTAAGAACATCAAAATCTGTGAGTCCTTAGATCGTGAAATCAAAACTCAATACCTTAAGTTACTTGAAAAATATAAGGATGTTTTTTCCTAGACCTATGCTAATCTAAAGATTTATGATACATCACTGATACATCATAAGATTCTTTTAAATCCAGAAGCTAAGCATTATCAAGAGAAACTTAGGAGGATTAACCCAGCTCGTCTACCAACTGTGGAAAAGGAAATTAATAAAATGCTATATGCCCATATTATTGTGCCTCTTAGATACTCTAATTCGGTTGCCAATCTAGTTTCTGTTAGAAAGAAGAATGGGGAAATCAGACTTTGTGTGGACTTTAGGAATTTGAATAAAGCTTCATAAAAGATAACTATCCTGTACCTAAAATGGATCATTTACCTCAGATGGCTTCAAGATCAAAAATATTTTCAGTGCTTGATGGCTTTTTAGGTTACAATAAGATAAATGTTGATCCAATAGACAGAGCGAAAACAACTTTTACAATACCCTGGGGTACATTTATGTATTCTAGAATGTACTGGCTTATCCAATGTTGGAGCAACGTTTTAGAGAACTATGGATATCGCTTTTGTGGGTCAGGTAAACAAATTTGTAGTCATTCATATTATTGACATAACTATTTTTTCTAGTTCTGATCAAAAACATTTAAAGCACCTGATGAAGGTTTTTGACAGGAGTAGGAAATTCAAAATATCCCTGCAACCTAAAAAGTCTATGTTTGCTATCAAATAAGGAAAACTACAAGGCCATATAATCTCAAAGGAAGGAGTGGGGATTGATCCCAAACATGTATCTTCCATAAAAAAAAATCATTACCTAGAAATAAGAAAGAGATTCAAGATTTTCTAGGCAAGATTAATTTTTTAAGAAGATTCATCCCGAATTATGCTGAAATTGTAAAATACATAACTGATATGCTCCAAAAGAATCATGAAGCTAAATGGATTGTCTCATCCAGGCATGCATTTGATCGTATCAAGAAAGTTATCTTTGAAGCTCTAACCTTGGCCAGTCTTGATTATACCAAACCATTCAGTATCGTTTCCTTTGCCTCTGAAACAACCCTTGTTACTGTTTTATTACAAAAGAATGAAGATTCCCATGACCAACCTATAGCTTTTTTTAGTAAGGTTATGAAGGATTCTAAACTTAAGTATGACATAATTGAGAAAAAATCCTATGCCCTTATACAAGCCCTCAAATCATTCAAGATATATGTCCTACATTCACCTATTAGTGCTTATGTTCCTAATACGTAAATATTTTTTTTAACTCAACTAGACACTGATGGGAAGAGAGGTAGATGGATCACTCAAGTACTGGAGTTTGATATAATTATCAAAACTACAAATCTATTAAAGGGTCAAGGATTAGCTAAGCTTCTAGCTGAATCCAACTGTAATGTGTTGGGCATCAACTCTGCTTGGGAAATACAAGTGGAGAATCCACTAGAACCTCCCAAAAGTTCAAATAAGAAGAATCCACAAGAACCTTCTCTTTATCCAGAAGGGGAGAATCCACAAAAGACATCCCAGCATCTCGAAGAAAAGAATCCACAAGAACCTTGACCTTCAGATCAAACCATTTCCCTACACATTAATGAGACATTTCTTTTGTCAAATTGGTATCAAGATAGTGTAAATTTATTGATTCATTTTGAGTGTCTAGCATCATTCTCCAAAATTCAATGTAAAACTCTCAAATTGAAAGCAGTCAAGTACTATATCGTAAATGCAAATCTATACTGGAAGGACCCAAAAAACATCTTGTTATTATGTTTAACAGAATCAGAGACTAAAGGGATCATTGATTAGTTTCATACAAGATTTTGCGGAGAACATTATGCTTGGAGAGAAACAACATATAAGATATTAAGGGTGGGATTTTATTGACCAACATTGTTCTTACAACTTGGACCACAAGTTATAAGTTTTGTTCCTTGTCAAATGTTTGCTGGTAAGAAAAAACTAGCAGCGCTTCCACTGATCCCTACAATAGTCTCAACACATTTTCTCCAACGGGGATTAGATTTTATTGGAGAGATTCATCCTTCTTCAAGAAATCATCATAGATGGATCCTCAATGCAACAGAATACTTTACTAAATGGGTGGAAGAATTCTAGTAAGAAATGCTACTGATTCAGTAGTAATCAAATTCATTAAAGAAAACATATTATCTAGCTTTGGTTGCCCAACCCAGATTGTTACTGACAATGCCACAACATTTTACATTGTTAAAATGATTGAGTTTTTCCATAAATATCAGATTTTGCTACATCATTCAACTCCATATTATCCTTAAGGTAATGGTCTTGCATAATCATCCAATAAATGTTCAGTACTGAGAAGTTGAAGTAGATTTCACTACTAGCATTGTAAAAAGTTTGGTTTACTTTACTTTTTCAAAATGTCATTGTGATTTTTTCACAGCTAAAACTCCATAGCCTAAGGAGAAGACACATCGATTTGCATGTTCTCTGCATTCTATAGGAGAAAGAAGTCCCCAGTTGAAGCCGATGTTGTAGAAATTTTTGGTTTTGGTAAGTTAGCATTTAAAAAATATATTTTTAGAAAATGTTAAGTTAGGATATAGACAGAAAGAATAAAGAGAAAAAAAATGTTAGGGATATTTTGATGAATAAGTCCATATCAAATAAAATGTTAGAAAAGATGCCCTAAAAAAGGAAGGCACAAAAAATAAAATGTTAGATTAGAAAGAAAAGAAAAAATAATAAATTATGAAAGTGTTGCAAATCCAAATGCAACTGCACTTAGTCAATTTTATTTTTGCAAATAAAAGTTGTGTGCAGATTGTTAAAATTCCACACTAATTCATAGAATCCAATTGTACAGTTTAATCATAATTCGATTAGATTTAAATTGTTTGTTGATAGGTAGCAAATAAAATTGGTTCAACAGTTTAATCTGAGCCAATGGAAACAATAAGGGATAGAAGTGGATTAATCATTAAAAGGAAAATGTTGAGTTGCTAGTCCAAATGCACTTGGGTGACTAAGATTGTAAAAATGTTAGGAAAGTTAAGGGTAGGTAGAGAAATGAAATGAAATTGGAGCATGATAGGATTTTTATCCTAAGTTAGAACCTTGGATACATGCGCATATAATGAATGATTTAAATTAACCATTATTTTCTAAATCTCAATGTTATCTTGTAATATTTACACCTTATCCATTCCTTCGCCGAGAATCCCTACACTTGTCACATTCATTATAACTTTTTGACTACACCATCACTTTCTGCCTCACTTCATTAAAATCCATTCATTTTCTTTCAATCTCGTGCATCTCCCTCTAGTCCAATGGCCCTTATTTCTCCTCGACCCTCCCTTACCGTCCGAACTTTATCAGTGGGGTGGGTCTAAAGTACTGTTTTGGAAACCGCCCTCCAAAACTGCCTAACCCCACTCCTAGTTATTCAGGACTTAAAATCCCAAACTGCTTACTACCCGAACTTACTCCTGAACGTGGTTTTCAGTCCACTTTGTCACTTCTGCTCCACGGTCACTTCTTCTATCCAATTAGCATCCGTCTGTCTACCCATTATCCATTTAATTCGTCACCCCATCAACTAAATATTCCCTAGATTTGTTTCTCAGTCCCATTGAGAAATTAATACCAATTGAGTAATTGATTAGTGGGCCCGCTCAATTTTTATGCCTTATAAATCTATTCTTTCATAATAAACGGTTACACAGTGCATTCCCATAACTCGATTGATCATTGGATACTTGTAGCTTGCAGCCAAAGCAAAAAATTCATGATTCAACTGAATTTTCCATTATGTTCATAAGCAAGCCAGCATCTAGGTCTACTTAATCCGTTTTCAGTTATATTGTTATTCTGTTATCACTATGTTTCAGCCCAATTCTTCCCATTTCTATCACTTTCAGCTTGCAATTCAATTAACAGAATGCCTCCTAAGGGGAAGGAAGTTGTAGAAATTCCAAATCCTCTCATTCATCCAGAAGTTGAATTCCATCACATGCCCCTTCTTGATAGAGACTGTAAAATCCATGAGTCTATATGAATTTGATTTGTTTGAGATCTATTTCTGGATGGAGAACCGATTAGTTGATCAAATGGATGAAATAGGACTTTGGGACTCCCACCTTCCTCATTACAACTTCCCTCAGATACACAAAGCACCTAAATTTGTTAGAAAATGTCATGCATCTTATGACCCCACTCAAAGAGCTATTATCTCACCTACAGGAGAAATCTTGTGCTCCGTAAATGCTCAGTCCATTGAACAAATGTTGCAGGCCCCAACTATTGTGCCAACCAATCTTTTTTCTCGTGAAAGCCTAACAGAATCCTATCAAAAGCTAGATTTTACTAAAAGAGCTCGAACTCTAGAACTTTTCCTAGCTGTAGATAGCCCTCTACCTAAAATGAACCCTCCCTATGATTCATCTATATTCCCAAACAGAACCAAGGAAATTACCACCATTCTCTCTTATCTTCTTGGTTAGTATTATGATCAACATGTAGATGAAGCCCTCATCGGTTTCTTGTATATCTTTTCTGTTGGTTCCTAATCCACTGTTCGTTTTAATTTTAGTCACTTTCTAGCTAAGACCATTCATGAACAATTTGTCCAGTTCAATACTAAAGAGGTATTCAAGTATGCTTTAGTACTTGTATATCTTTTTATCTACTTTCATAGAGACAAGTTTCCATTCACTTTTTAGAAGCTAGATGAAGAAGGCAACCAACAACCAGTGATATTTTGGACTTCTATGGGAATGAAGGAAAAGAAAATTTTTCATATAAACAATTCATAGAATTATTTGTTCATCCAGGCATTAATTTTATGAGTAGCACTCAAGAACCAAGAGTTAATGATGAAATTGTAAAGTTTTACAGTTAGTTGATCAAGGCACAACAGGAGATTGGTATCTTTACCAAAATTATATAGAGATCAGAGTCTTTGGCTGTGAACTTCCACCTTATAAGCTACCTGAGTAACTCCCTATGAAATTTTTTGTATTAGAATACATTAGGCAGAGGCTCCATGCAGATGAAGTAAATTTTGTGACTACAAAGAAGAAATCACAGTTTAAGTTAAAGGCTCAGGTTGGTCCATTCATCTGTAACACTAGAGTAGCAGGAGAAGAAGCAAATAGGTTACTAAAGGAGATGAAGTTTGGCCATAGCTCCATTTGGTCTTATGACCCAATGGGAGTGATTTATAGACTCAGACTTGAAAATAAGTTTACTCCATATCATAACATGGCCAGGCTTGAAATTGAGCAATATAAAAATCAGTCAGAATGGAAGGAGAACACCTTACAAGAAGCTCAAGAACAGGCAGTTTCGACTTCAAATTTACAAACTCCACTTGCACAGGAAAAGATAGCCAAATGAGGAAGGGAAGAATAGTCATCCCCTACAACTAAAGCATCAAGTCAAAGTTTTATAATTGTACATGGAAAGAAGAGACCTAAGATCACTTTGCAGGTCAGTGCAACTATTGAGTCACAAAAAACAACATTTGATGGACTTGGAGAGACATCTCTTTTTACATAATCTGGTGGATAGTATACTCATTCCACCACATCTCATGAACAATGGGTGATTCAGATCAGTGAAGGCACTCAGAAGGATAAAGAAGATGATATTTTTTATGTCTTCAATGAAACTAAGAAGAAGAATGAAAAATTAAAGTTAAACACTTATACTCAATTCTGGAAACATTCTTCTAGTTCTCAAGCCAGACTTCTTTCAGTCTTTGACTCTGAAAAGGGTAAGATGTAGATGTCTTTCTTACGAGCTCAGATTCCACAGCCTAGAACTGCTACACACTACCAGAACAAGACCCCTTTTGAATTCAATATTAAATATGTGCATCCAATTGACCAAATTGAGATGCACAAACATACAGGCCAAATGATTGCTTCCACTTTAACTAACACTGCCATGAGTTTATCAAAGATGTAAGTTACCTTCTCTAATATACAATCACAGCTCAAGATTGAGAAGGTTCCCTCATTGGAAAAATACACCAAGATCAAAGCTTTCGAAGATCTAGTGCTGAAGATGGGATATGATTCCTCTCATATAAAGGTTGCAAAAGAAATTGTCAAGAAGAAAAATACTAAGATTTTAGCATTAAGGAAGCAGCACAAATTGCCAGCTTCAGAGGACCCAATGACTAAAGAAATTAATAAAACTGAGACAAAAATCTGACATGATGAAGCTCATCATGGAACAAAATCTGCAAATAAAATAGATGGAGTAAAAAATGGAAAAGCTTGTCAAAGAGAAAGAGGAAGTTGTGGAAAAGGCCAATATTCCAATGGATGTAGTTCCTCTTACAACAGTCTCTATAACTACAGCAGCAATGACAAGTACAACAAAAGGAGTTGAACAGCTTGTTGAAGCTGTTTAGAACCCCTCTCTTCAGACAGAAGAAATCAGAAGATTGTAGGATCAGCTGAAGACACTACAACACATGAAAGTAGTTGCAGACAGTTCACATGCAGCTGAGTTGCAAAGGGCAAAAGGTAAATTTGAGGTATTGTAGAAAGAATTCAAAGACTCTTACCTTGGAAACACACTGGGTTTGGTAAAGGAAATTATATGGTAGGAGATCATTAAATCAATCAAAGATATATGGCCTTATATCAAAATAATTTTTGATCAAAAGGACTTGTTGGAAAAATCTCAAGAAGCCATTGAAACTATCTCAAATCAACTTGATGACAAGCTAGAAATAGCTACTAATATAATCAAGTTTCTGAATTCTAAAGACAGTGATGAGCTTCAGGAGTTGGGTATTGATGACAGGACATCAACAATACTAGAAGTAAAGAATGTTATTACAAAGAAAAATCACGTTCTTTAGTTGGAGGAAAAGTGCAACAGTGTTAATGTCATACTCCAACATTTTTCAGCAGGCTAGAACCCTTGACCAGCAAGGGTTTGCCCTCCTTATTTGTGATAAATGATAAGTTAATTCCTATTGAATATTATGTTGACAAGCTTACAAAGGTTAAGACTAGTGAAGGTTCAGTTTCAAATATAAAGGGTATTGTAACACCAAGGCTTGTGCTGAATGCACTCAGAGATACCTTTTTCATCCTAAATGAAATCATACATATATTTTTAGTAAAACCCAATTTTACTAAATATACATAAAATGGATGAGGTTTATAGAAGGGTCACAAAGTTATCTATCCCAAATAAGAAACGCTGGGAAAAGTTAACCGATTTACCTGTCTGAAAGGAGGATCAACAACATTCAACATTCTCAGCAACAACCATCAACAACTCAGCAATATTCAGAATTGTGTGGAACAGTCATCAACAGCTCAACACCAAAATAGTGGCAGATCGACTATCAGATCATTTTCCTGATTTTGTATTAAGCTATTTGTGTAAATTTGTTTAATATATTTTATTAACTCTAAACTTATATAAATAACTCTCTTTCATGAGTTATTAAGGGTTTCACCCTTTAAGAAACATTTGTAAGCACTAAATGTACTCAACTTTTTTTGAATCATTAATAGAAAAGCAAAGGATTCTGAATTTTGATTCATACAGTTTTGTATTCCTTGTAAGTTTTTCCATTTTTCATTCACTGTGTTTTCTTCATATTGTTAAGTTTTACAAAGATAACCAGGTAGTAGTGCTTGTGTGTCAATTACTCGTATAATATTTCTGAAGTGATCACCTTTAAAGAGAATGAATTATAAGAAATTGTTTGTTTAAGTAATTCCCTCTAAATCATAAAATCATCAGTATCTTTGTAATCTTGGGCATATTCTGTCAAACTTTATAAACATTGTTTGAAGGTTTTCTTAGTTATTGTTATTTAATTTTCTATTTGAAAGTTGTAGTAGTCATATCATCTTTCTATTTTTTCTCATCACCAGACAAGTTAAATCACTGCGTGGATTTTAATAGTAGCACTTTGTTTAAATATTAGCATTATTCAAAAAGGTTAGGCATTCGGCCTCCAAAATTAAAAACAAAACCCACCAAAACAAATATCTTAGATTCCCTGGCATGATAGCTAACCATTATCATCTTAGAGATACAACAAGCCAAATTCAAGAACAAGTTTATG
This sequence comes from Pinus taeda, assembly GCA_000404065.3. Taxonomy (NCBI): domain Eukaryota; kingdom Viridiplantae; phylum Streptophyta; class Pinopsida; order Pinales; family Pinaceae; genus Pinus; species Pinus taeda. Next base: position 260,044 of record APFE031081872.1, on the reverse strand, counting down.
CCCAAGGATTACTAGTTAAATTTATTTAGGTAGTTTCAAAATTTGAGGAAAAAATCCATGACAATGAGAGAATACATAGAGGAATTTTACAGGTTGAATATAAGAGTAGGTCACATCTAGGAGGATGTGGAGAAGGTGGTCAAGTACATAAATGGCTCAAGGTTTGAAATTCAAGATGAAATTAGTGTCTTACCCTTGAAGATTGTGGCAGATGCCTCTTCAAAAACTCTAAGGGCAGAATAAAAGTTAGCTAGGAATCAGAGCCAAAATAGTAAAGGAAGGAGTCTAGCTAGAGTAAGGGGATCTCCCAACATGGGTATAATCCATACTCCAAGAGAAGAAGAAGGGAGTTCAAGAATTGAATCTCCAAGAGGAGGAGAATCAAGAGGAACGATATTTTTTCCTAAGAGGTAGAGGCAGAGACAGAGAATTTAGATGCTACATATGCGGAAAGACAAGCCATTTGTCATGGAACTGTCTTAAAAATAAATCAGCAAGTCAAACAAGAGCACATGTTGTAGAGGCTAGGGACAAGGAAGGAACAACATAAGTAAAAGAGGAAACCCTTGAGCTGGGTGAGTCTCTAATGCTAAAGAGGATTTTAATTAAAGGAGAGAAGGAAAAGAAAGATTTAAGACAATTGAGGAATTTGTTTAGAATAGCCTGCATGTCTAAAGGAAAATCTTGCAAAGTGATTATTGATAGTGGCAACACCGAAAACTTGGTTTTTGTGGAAATAGTGGAGAAATTAGGGCTACAAAGAGTTACACACCCCACTCCTTATCGAGTGACATGGCTACAAAAGGAACATCATATTCTAGTAAATGAAAAGAGAAAGGTATTGTTCCAAATTAGCAGCTATGAGGATGAGTTTTTATGTGACATCATGCCTATGGATGTTTTCCATGTCTTATTAGGAAGGCCATGGCAAAATGACAAAAGTTTTATCCATGATAGGAGAATAAAAATGCTCTTTTGAGAAAGACAACTGCACCCACGTGTTGCTAACATTGGAGAAGGAAGGAGTCAAAGAGGGCGTAGGCCTAAGATTATTAATGATGACCAAAAAGGAGTTATTACAACAAGTCAGGCAAGAAGAGGGGGTACAGTTCATTGTAATTGGTAAGCCTCGAACAATCCTTATACACACAAATCTAAATGAGTTTCTTGCTGAAATTCAAACAATGTTAGATGAATTTTTTGACGTTATCATAGATGAGTTACCCAATACCATCTATAAGGAGCATTAGTCATCATATCGATTTAATCCCAAGGGATAGTCTACCTAAAAAGGTGCCTTACAAAATGACCCCTAAGGAAAATGAAGAAATAAGGCAACAAGTCCAAGAGTTCTTGGATAAAGGGCTGATAAGAGAGAGCTTGAGCCCTTATGTTGTGCCAATTTTCTTGAGCCTAAAAAATATGGAGGATGTAGAATGTGCACTAACTCCAGAGTTATTAACAAGATAACCATCAGATATAGATTCCCTTAACCTCATATGAACTATCTCATGGATTTCCTTTGTGGTGCTAAAATTTTTCCAAAATAGATTGAAATAGATGGTATCATCAAATTTGAAAGAGATAAGGAGATTAATGGAAGACAATCTTCAAAACAAATGACAACTTATATGAATGGTTGGTTATGCCTTTTCGCTTGCCCAATGCACCCAACACTTTTATGAGTCTCATGAATGAATTCCTCAAAGAATTCATTACCAAGTTTGTGATTGTTTATTTGGATGATATATTTCTGAAAAAAGGGACTAAGGTTGAGCATCTTAGATTTTTAAAACGGGTATTAAAGAAATTGCATCAAGAGAAACTTCTAATAAATTTGAAGAAGTGTTCCTTCCTTAAAACGAAATTAGTTTATTTAGGATTTGTAATGTCTTCATAAGGGATGAAAATAGACACAAAGAAGGTGAAAGTGATTAAACATTGCACTTATCCAACAAGTATGCATGAAATGAGAATCTTCCATGGGTTGGCAAGTTTTTATAGAAAAACTATTCAAAATTTCAGCCACATTTTTGCATTGATAGTGGAAACAACTAAAAGGGAGAAACAACCTTTTAAATGGACAACAACAATAGAAGAATCATTCCGATTGTTGAAGAAGAAAATAAAAAAATAACCATTTTTTTCTAAAATTATTTATGTACATTGTGATGCCATTGGAATAGCTATTAGAGTTGTCCTTAGTCAATATGATAAATGAGTTGTGTATTTCAGTTGGAAATTGAATGAGACCAAAAAAAATTATTCCACCTATGATAAAGGGTTTTATGTAATAATTCAATCCCTCAAGAATTGGAGGCATTACCTTATGCTGAAAAAGTTCATCTTGTACACAGACAATCAGGATTTGCAATTTATAAGTAAAATAGACAAATTGAACCAAAGACATGCAAAATGGGTTGAGTATATGCATAATTTTTCTTTTACTTTGAAGAATATTAATGGAAGTTTTAATAAAATTGTTGATGATTGGCTCACGAAATGTTTAATTTTGTTGGAATTCAAAGTTAAAGCTATAGGATATGATCATATTCAATAAAGGTATAAGGAAGATCCGAAATTCAAGGAAATTTATGAAGCTTGTGAAAACCTTGTGATCTGAGATCAAAGACCATGGCTTGAATATTTGGTTCAAGAAGGATTTTTGTTTAAGGGTAGCAATTTATGTATTCCCTGAGGAACAATGAGGGATAATTTACTGAAAGAGAAGCATAGTGGAGTATTTGTTGGTCACTTTGGCCACGACAAGACCTATGCACAATTAAGTAATTGATATCATTGTCTAGGCATCACGGAAGATGTCAAAAGGTGCTTGGATAGATGCAAAATTTTCTAACATGCTAGAGGGAGATAGTAGAATGCAGGCCTATATTAGCCACTTCCCATACCCAACTATCCTTGGGAAGCCATAAGTATGTAATTTGTTATGGGTTTTCCTAGAACTCAGAGGAAAATTGACTCATCTTTTGTAATAATTAACAAGTTTTCTAAAATGGCACACTCCATACCATGTTCAAAAACAAATGATGATTCCCACATTGCAAATTTAGTTTTCAAGGAGGTGGTGAGACCATATGGACTACCTTGCAGCATTGTCTCAGACTGGGACACCAAGTTTGTCGGCCATTTCTCGAGAAATTTATTGAAGAAATTGGGGAAAAACTTGACATATGAGTTAGCCTACCATCCCCAGATAGATGGGCAGACCAAAGTGGTCAATAAAAGTCTAAGAAATTTATTAAGCCATCTAGTTCATGAGCATAATAAACATTCGGATCAAGTCATTCCACAAGATAGATTTACCTATAATGGTTCTCCTAATAAGAGCACAAGAAAAATTCCTTTTCAGATTGTGAATGGTATGCATCCGAGAGGTATTTTTTAACTCATGAAATTGGGTGGAGAATAGAACCAAAGTGTTGATGTGGAAGAGTTCACTACAAAAATACAAATTATCCATGAGTAGGTCAGAGGGAAACTATAGGAAATTAGTATTAAATATAAGTAAAAATTTGATCTCAAGCGAAGGGAGGTGAATTTTGAAGTTGGGGATATGTTTTTAGCACATCTGAGGAAGTAAAGGTTCCCAAAGTGTGGATATAATAAGTTGAAACTAAAAAAAATTAGTCCCTGCAAGCTCTTAAGGAATTTCTCAGCAAATGTTTATGAAATCAAATTACCTCTAAATATAGGAATTTCTCCTATATTTAATGTTGTAGACATGTATCCTTATCAGGAACTTGAAGAAGAGACATAAAGTGAATAGAGTTGATTTAGTGGGAGACTCAACGACCTATAGTGAAGAAGCTATAGATCGAGAGAATATTAACAAAAAAATCATCATAACAACCAAAAGAAAAAACTCTTATAAGTACTTGGTCAAATGGAAAGGTCTCCTCGGTGAAGAAGAAATTTGGGCGCATGAAGAAAAGATTATAAAGCATGGAAGAATTGTTGTATACCTCATGGATAGGATTCCATGAAATCTCTTATTGTGAGGGAGTTTGATGGAGGAGCATCGTTCCACCTTATTTCTCTTTTCCCTATGTAAATATCTATTACAGCTTTTCTTTTGTGTCCCTTGAGGGACAAGTATAAAAAATGTGATTTTTTTGTTTGTAAATGTGTCCTTTTCATGGGATAGTTATATGTTTGTTAGCCTAAAGCTTCTAGAGAAGCCTAGCGGTCAGGTTTAGTGAGGTTGGTTTTAGCCAGTGCCTCCCCTTTTTGTTGTGAAGATATTTCTTCATTGTTATATACATATATATATACACGTGCGCTTGAAGGCCTCGCAAGTGTGAAAGCCAGAGAAAAATAAAAGGGAACTTTTTCATTGTGCTATGAATGGTTTATCTATTTTTCTATTGTTGTTTGATATCCAAATTGCGATTTAATTCATTTGCTTCATTCTTGACATGAAAAGCTCTGCACCAAATCACTTTTTAGTGAAGCGAAAAGGATGATATCCTAGTTTCTTACCAATCACCAATCCATGGAAATCCTTATGTTAGAATAAATATGTGTTTTGTTAGAAAAGGAAAGCTAAAGCTCTATTGGAAGGAGTTTGAGTGAAGAATAAATCCTTGTACATGAGTATAGTTTCATTAACGTGCAATTCTATGTTTTTCCATCATAAGTTGAAATGATAGGTCAGTAGTCTAAGTTGCTCGTCCAACCTTTCTTTCATTCCACCAAGCTCACAAATAAAGCCCAACCTTAACCTCATGTGTAGGCCCCACTAGATAGTTAATAATTGAGGCTATCAGCGTAGAACTTGGTGAGTAGGTGGGTGATGCGATGCGACTTCAAGTTGGTTCTCACCCATAGTCAAAGTGATATTGCATTGGAAATAATGGAAGGTTTCGACCTCGACCTCGAAATCATGTAGACTTTAAAACTCACGCATGGACCACTCTTTTTAAGATTTTGTTGAAATTTATTAAAGAAAGGAAAAGGGGCCCAAAGGGTTTTTCCCTCATGGAAATCGAAAGGCGAGAGCACTTGAAGGATCGAGAGATCTAAAGGTATTCTAAAAACAAATATAGTGCATTAAGAAAACAAGGAAGGAAAATTAATCACTTGACTGTTGTGTTACTAATTATTAGCATAATGAAAATTTTTGAGTAAAACATTAAGGAGATAAGTTGAAAATATGAGTTGAAAAAGTAATTTTTTATATTTTTATTTTTTTAATCTTTTTTCTTTTTTACTCCATAAATGGTGAATCATCCCCCATGGTTGAAACCATCATCTTAAATCCTATTAGTTATAAAGTTAATTTTGGTTGTAAATTTTTGTTTTGACTGCCATTTTAGACCACAAAATTTCTCTAATGTCCCCAAGGCATCATAATCTATTGGGTATCCGCTTTCTTTGCCTCTAGATTTGTATTAGTAAAAATAAACAATACATCATATTATAGAGTTTGAAATCATAACCTCAATGTGGAACCTCATCATTATATGTTTTTAATAAAATTACAAAATTTGGAGTAATGAAAGGGGCATCACAATCCTCTTCTCATTTAAATAAAAACACCTCCAGTGTTCTACCATATGTAGAACCATCTATGTAGAAGAAACGATATGCCACTTTCATTTCAACAACATTTTCCATGTCCTTAGTTTCCACTTCTGGTAATGTCTGTTGGAATGTTTAGCAATACTAATAGGGGCTTGAATCATTATTGGGAACTTCATAACAATTTTAGTCATATCATGTAAACATTAAACGGTTAACAAAACCATCAATAATGCACAACATCAAAGAAAGTACACATGATATTTTTAGGTGGAAATGCTTCTAAGAGAAAAACCATTGAATCATTTTAGTAAAATTATTAAAGAATACATCAAAAAGAAGCTCTAACTATGAAAATTCTCTAGAAACAACGAAAAGGAGGCTCCAACTCCCTGATTTATCAGCTTCAACTAAAAGGATATGCCAACACCCTAGTTTACTAGCTCCAACTGGAATAAGGTTCCAACCCCTTGGTTTTATCATCTCCAACTGAAAGGATGCTCCAACACCCTACAAGCTCCAACTTTCCCTAGTGCCACCATGCCACCCTGAAGTGTTCTCATGCTCCAACCTGATGGAGACTTCACTCTCTACCTTGCAGAACTCTGCGACCCTACTCAGCAAGCCAACACTTTCCCTGAAGGCTCCAACCTTCAATTCACTATGGTAGAACACATTTTATATATTTTTAGACTAGATCCACCTTTTCTCAAAATCAATATAAACAAAATCAAATCAATCTACTAACTTTTGCAGTTTAAAATATAGGCATAGGGTTTTTGACAACAATACCAACTTTTTTTACACACCAAAGCAATCAAAACTTAGTAGAAAAATCGAGTAACAACCAATAATCTTTAGTCAACAAACATATCTCGTCCTTCTCAACATGTATATCAAATGAAAAACCCTATCAACATAGAGATAAATCCGCAGTAAGTCTCTAAGATGAAATCACTATATCAATAACATCTTATAAACATCTTATAAACAGGACAATCTATTTTCCAAACCAAACTCAATTAACCATACCATTAGTCCCTAGTCTCCGCCCACAAAACAACCCAACTTTAACAATCTATAACAAGAATTTTATCATTGAGTCAGTAACACTCCAACTGTTCTCCTGTCCAACAAAATGATGTCACTATCAAAACCTATAAATAAGTCTCAACATGATTTTGTCTAAACACGTAATCACACTCATTTTTTTATATTATCAATGGCAGTACAAGCCTCGTACATATAGCCAATGTTTTCTCTCTCAGAGTAGATATATTGACGGACACCTTTTTCGCCATAAGCGTATATATTTCAACTCATTGTGGAAGTCCATCAATGGAATTTCATTTTTTTTATTTAGCGATGGACATGATCGACTATTGTCCGAATATTCTTCATCTAAGAGCCCATTGGATGGCTGTGATGAGACGGGGTCAGAAGAGCCATGGAAATGTGGCGGTGGAGGTAGGCATGTAAAACCCATGTGTTACCTAGCAAGGTGAAACCCCGTGAGTTTTAATTCTTAGTGTATTTCCAATTTCTACCTTATAAGAGGATTGGAGCCAGTACGCATATCGAAAGGAACAATTTCGAATCGGACATTGTAGAATTCCTGCTTGCGGCTGTTCAATGGTTGTTCTTACGGATACATCGTCAAGAATCCAAAATGATGGAGATCTGGAACAGATATCAGCACCAAATGCAGAGGTGAATGCCATTAAGAAGGAAGAAAATATTGATATTAATGAATATTCTAATGATCGGTCACCAATAGATGTGGTGACTTCTGAACATGTTCACTTCCATAAAAAAAAAGAAAATAGAAATATATTGTATATTATTTATTAATTTAAGATGTTGTATGTAGGAACTAAAACCTTCCCAGCGGAACATCTCTCCATTTATTCCATTTAATTTTCCTAAAGTCTCACCTAATGCAGATAAATTTCCTTTCAATTTACTGAGTTTTTAATTGTTGCATTGAATGTGTGGTCTGTTTTATCATTTTCTTAATAGATAGTTGATTTGTAGCTGCATTTCCTTCCAGGAATGATTTGACAAGCTTGTTTGGCTGGGTGGGCACGAAGAACATTGCTATTTACTTTAGATACCTACGTTTACTATGTTAGTCCCTTCTTGCTACTAACCACCTGTACTATTTACCATAGGCTCACAGACCTGAACTTAGAGATTGCACCGATTTCCCGATCCACCTCTTATCTTTACTTTAACTCCCTCACCTAACTTTGTGATTTGACACGTTGGACAGGCTCACTTACCTTAACTTTTAGCATTGTATGAGCTTGGGTCGGCACTTACAGCATTCGTATTGACCAGCCTATACCAAGACTTTCTGTTCGGACCTATACCAACAACCTGGCGTCTTAACAACCCTTTCAATACAGGCAGGATCACTTACGAAACTTAGAGATTGGGCTTGGAAACAAACCACTTGCACGATTATTACTTAGCGGAAAGATCATCCCAGAAGCCCGCCCAGGAGCATTGTTTGAATAGGTCCTCCCAGAAGCATAGTCCCAGTATTAGTTAACCCTATCTGGGAAGGTTATGATCCACCAGTTAGTGCCCTAGCGGGAAGGGCAGAACCAGTTACCTGGCGGGGGGATGCCTTCACACCACCCATAGAGAGCTTTAACACAGATTGATTCTCTTTTATTACGATTCAAGGTACAGATCTGTGCATTTGTTGTTTGTTTGAGGGGAATAAAGAAAGAATTTCCTATCTATTTAACCGCCCACGAACCTAATTCCTATCACCTTCCCCTCCACGGGTACCCACCTGACTACTCTTTTCCCCTACCTGGATAACCACCACCTGGATAACTCCTTCCTGCAGAGAAAGATTGATCTCAAGTCTTCTTTCACTCTCGTTCTCGTCTGGAACATCTTTTGTGAAGTTTTTTTCACGATGAAATCAATCTTTCCCTCGCCTAGGAAAGGTACTTCGGCTCTTTCCAATTTCAAACCATAGCACTTTTTTATGCTGCTTATGGTTGTTTTGTTGAAAAGCGCCAAATTCTCCATGCACCTATCCATTCTTTTTCGCTTCAATGCTCTTATCAGATCACGAGCATTCCAGCACCAAAAATAGAAACAGAGGTACGCCACCATCTTTCTATTAAAGAAAGAAATGATATGGTTCTCTTCCTTTTGGCGGAGAGCAGCAGGAGTTCACTTTGAAAGTTCTTCTTTTATCGGGTTATATGGCCCGGGAGGACCCATTTTTTGGATTCTGTTATGGATTCTGTCCAAGGGAGCTGTGAGATTGACGTGTCCACCCTGTTTTATCAGGACACGAATGACTAAGAATATGAAGGTCCGAAGGGTCTTGCGCTTCCGAGTGTAAGGGTTTCCCTACTTCATATTGTTTTCTTTTCAATTTCAAACTCCTATCATGAATGGATTCAAGAAGGAATTCGTTTACCTGTTGATCAGATATCTGGTTATCCCTCGGCTCAGTTGCACAGATGCCTATAAGGAGATCGTCGGCATATCGGGCATAGTGGACTTCCGGATAGGTAGCACAAAAGCGATAAATCACCAGATCAAAGGAGTGGATATAAATGTTGAGTAGCACGGGAGAGACGGAACATCCCTGAGCAATCCCTCACCATATGAAT
>APFE031081872.1:214090-224341 GCA_000404065.3 Pinus taeda | reverse complement strand
CCAAATTAGAATGCAGTTTCCTTTTGGCAATAACCACATACAATGTCTTGATTTTGTTATTGAGAAAATAGAGGTTGTGAAACAAGCTTGTGCCATACAAGGACTTGATTCATTGATTATTCATCAATTATGGCTCTTGATGTAACAATGTCTTGATTTTGTTGCTTGATGATATAGGTTATGCTTTACTATTTAACAGAATTTGTTACAATCTTTCCATAAGTATTGATTTGTAATCTCAGTCACTGAGGGATGACAATAATGACAAAGGTAATATTCCATGGTTTGAAGTTACCCTCTTACTAAATATTTAAATATATCACCACAATTTAACTATTAGGTAAAGGAGTTGTATTTGATTTGTAAACAATTCATTGCTTGATTTATAGATTTGACTTTTTCCCTTTTTAATTTTTTTCTCAGATTTGGTATGAGATATCTTCCAATATTTGGGTTCCCTAGTTTCCCCACCATAGCTATGAGGTTCAGATGCTATCATTAAATATTCTCAGAATGTTACAACATTTCTAGTAAGTGGGCTTTTGAAACATTGTTGTTGCTTTTCCATGGTGTTAATGCAAAGAAGCACTACAACTAGTGTCATTATTTAGATTAAGTGCCAAAATCTAGGTGGTCTTGTAATGATGGAATGATTTTTTTCTAGCTAGTAAGGCCATATGCATTTTTAACTCTTATGTTTTCCTGAGATATTCAAATTTAGAATAAGAATTGAGGTCTCGTTGCCCCTGTAGATTGCAGACAGTTTCTTGAACATAATGTATAGTAGATTATATTTTACTAATCAACTGTGGATGTGATCCCTTGCAGGAAAGGAAATTCAAAGTGACTTTGATTTCACATTGATTTTGTCAAAACATCCACACAGGAAAGGAGATTCAAAGTGACACTGATTTCACATTGATTTGTCAAAATGGAGGCAAGAGAAAAAGAAACTTTGTATTCAAAAATGCTCTTAATTTCATATGTACATGAACAAACAATTAGTAGAAAATATTGAAGGGTTGCCTAAGTAGTATTTTCCATTCCACTACATTCTTTATATATTTAAATAAAAAACTCGAAACAATTCATTACACAACTTGCTATTCTGTATTAATCAGTGGTTAAGATTTTGATATTGAACTGGTTAAGATTTTTCTTCCTTCTATAAAATTGTGTGTTCTATAATGCTTCTTTTCCATTCACTATGTACAGCATATAACGTGTGTCTAATGGAGTAGGAAGATTGGAAAGCCTTGTGATCCTTGAAATATGTTACATGGTAGAAACCCAATGGGGCAGGGTAGGTGCATCCCCACAAATGGGTCACAAATACTAAAGTTGGTATTGGCTAGTGCCTTGAGCTAGAAAATTTCCTTTACCCTTGTATTAACAGTGAATCTGGAGAGGATTCTAATATTATCTTTATAAGATTTATATCAGTTAAGATTGATGAATAAAATTCATGAGACATGAGCTAGGATGTCCTTGCAAGGTAGTTGTTGATTATTGGAAGCTATGATGGCCATTATGTCAGGCTAGGTGGTCACACTCCCTTGATCTTGAGCACGATTGTGATCAAGATGGAAGACTTCATAGTCTAGATTGGTTGTTTAGAAATGATAATTAGTGGGCTCATTCACAAAAGCTTCTATTTCACTAATCCTTTTTATAGAGTTGTCAGATTCAATTTCCAAAGGTTTTAATTACACTATAGAGTTGAGTTCTTAGAGAGTTGTGATTCACAATGTTAAGTATAGCAGCTATGACACTTGAAAGAAGGCAAGCATAGTAGATGTATCAGACTCTGTTATAAGCTTACTTGCATATTATAAGGGACTTGGTTGGCTTTTTTATAATTTTATAAACAAGTTCCATGTCGTCAAAATGTGAAACAAAACAATGATATTGCCACCATGTGGCTCTTGTTATATATGGTTTTATACTTTTTCAAAAAAATCTCTAAGAGTTCACAATGCTAAGATTCACTAGGACCTTACAAATTTTTATTATTTAGTGAAAGACTTGCCAAGATCTTACAAGATTTTATAATTGAGTAAAATATTCGCCATGCCCGGTGAGAGATTTGCCAAAAAATTATATATACATATTATATTATTGATAAAATCGCCTTCCATTTTTCCTATATAACATGGGGATTCACCCATTTATTATACATATAAATTTAGGGGGGGTTCTTAAAAATTTCCCTGCCCTATTCAACACATGCTTTGTATGGGATGGACTCTACTCCTCCAACGTGCTTCAAGTTCTAAAACCGTAGGTAACTTTTTCAAATAAAATTAAGTCACAAGTGGTTGTATAATATTCTAATGTGGATATTGCTTCCATTTCATAAGTATTTATTAATTCATAAAGCAAAGATGCTTAGAATGGTGTCTTAATAAGTTGGAATTGTTTAGTGGATTGTAGTAATGTGTATGTTGCTTCCATTTCATAAGTGTTTATTAATTTATAAAGCGAAGATGCTTAGAATGCTGTCTTAATAAGTTGGAATTGTTTAGTGGATTGTAGTAATGACATATGGAAGAGAATAACCAAGTTCATTCATTTAAATCCTAATTAGACTCTCGAATAATTTTAAAAGTAAAGGTGGAAGAGTATGATTTATTAATGAATTATATGAATTAGAATAGTTTTGTGTGTTATATTAATAATGGATATGGAGGGACATTGTGAAGTGCATTATTTTTAACCCATAATACAAAAAACCAACCTAGATATTCTTGGCTATAGCAATGGCCAACAATGCTTAGAGGAGGTTGGGACAGTCCATTCACTGGCTTCTTGTTTCAAATAGACGGTAGACTCTCAGTTGGCTAATTGTTAAGTAATTCTATTAAGGATGGGTGCTAATATGGTTTATTGTTTTGAGTTAGAACACTCTTTGCTACTGAATGGAGGCGATACTCACCACTCTCTTGTATTATAGATCTTCACACATCGTGTTGTCAAGTGAGTTCGATGTTGGAGCTGAAGATCGCTATCCTTGGAAACCAAACATGAACATTAAAGCTTTATGATCACTCGATGCCGATTTTCACAGGCTACTTTCTTAGAAGAGCATACATGGTCCCTTCTTCAATTTCAAACCAGGTGTGCATCGATAGCGTGCAATTCCCTAAATCCAGCTCCATTACAAATACAACCTTCAATTTGGACAAATTTGTAAGCCCTAGACAAATTTAAATAATTTTATATTTATATATATAATCAAATATACCAAGTGTGCAATAGGTCGGGGCCTTCCTTCTGCTTTGGAAAAATTACTTGTGACTAAGGTTGGGGTTATTGTAGACAAAATACCAAGCATGCAATAGGTCGGTGTCTGGGTCTGGGTTGGGGCCTTCATTTCACTCTTGTAAATTTACTTCCGACTTTTGTTTTCACGAAGAAAAAACAACCATTTTTGCATCAAGAAAATAAAAAATTGTTGCATTCATCTAAGGTACAGATAACTACAAATACATGCAATAGCTCTAGATGGACCAACTTGTAGAGAAAGCATGTACATCAAATAGAATTGGGAAGAAAACCCAACCCAACAAATGAGAGCCACTTTCATTCAAAAAATGGTTGTATATGATCGCAAAGAAAATTGGAAGAGACAGTGGCCCCATACAAGAAAAACATGGGAAAGTTTGAGCATCCATAAAACAACAGAATAGGGGAAAAGTATAAGCATTAAGGAAAAATGAAGTGTCGAGAATTAGACACTAAATCTCGTAGACAATCAAAATGTATATGGCCAAGATGAACCGATGGCCCACACTTGGAGCCGATCTGGTAAGGTGTTTTTCTCTTGGATTATATGGTGGAAAAAAAAATAATGAAAATAGGTTTGCATAGTGGAGATTCGTTCCATCCAATGCCTTAAAGATGGAATGTCAAGGGAGTAGCCACCTTGAACTCAATCTATAGTCACTTTGTAAACCCCAAAAATGGCGATCTCATTCACTGCTAACCATACAACACATCTTAGGACTCCAAGGGAAAGCAACTCAGCCCGCGAGTTAGTACCGAAACCACCAGACCAACAAAAGTGATAATGATCAGTAGGAGATAGGGAGATGACAACTCCACACCCAAAACCACCCCCTCATAGGCTCAATTAAATAAACATATTGGAAAGCTATGTCTCATATCTTTGGAAGTCCTGACACTCTTTTTTTTGTTGGGAGAGAAGGATTCAATCTCCAAGAATATTCAATAGTTTTAATAAAAGTATGCCTCATATTTTGGAAACTGTTGTCAAAGATGCGTGAATTTAGACTTCACGAGATAGACCACAATAAATACAGAGATATCTACCTATATCATTTGTTGTGTCTGGCCTAAGATTGCAAACATGAAAGGATGGAGGTTATTTCCATAGTGTTATTAATATTAAGCAAAGAAGTGATCTCCTCCCAAACACCAAGGGCCTAGGGACACACCAGGAAAATATCTACAACATTCTCCTCCACAAATATACAAAGTAGATAGACTCCAGGGCCCACAAAACCTATTTTGGTAAGGTTGTCCTAGATAAGAATATGATTGTGGGCAACAAGCTAGGCGAAACATTTCATGTTTACCAGAATCTCTCATTTCCACAACCAGGCCAGTCAAAAGGAGCAGGGATCAGGCACATGATTTTCAGTGATGTAATAGTAATATTCCTTGGTCGAAATTTCCCTACTCTGATTTGTACTGCCCCAAGTGATATGATCCTCTTTGTTAGTAAGGACAATTCCCACTTGTATAAGGTTGGAGTGCACGAGAACCCATTCGTGATGTAATTCAAGTAGTAAATCCAACTCTAAAACTTGAATCCAATAAGTAGAGGGGGAAAAATAGTTATACGTAACCCAAATGTGTGAGAGAGTTAAAATATTTATGTTGTGCAGATGTTGGATGATAGGAAAGGAGAAGGAATGATCCAGGTGGGTATTGCTGGCCATCTTCCTATTCCACCTAGACCCCCCAGTGAGTTTCATTTGTTTCCTTAATTGTAGCACAATTTATTATTTTTGGCAACGTTTCAGGTCTTGAACTTCTGAAGCCATTTTCAGGTCCTAAACGATGTTTTTTGGCGAAAAAATAGCAATCAATGATTGCTATGTCTATCACATCAACAACCATAGTCCTCAGAGATTTATTTTTAATGAGGTATCATACACGTCAATCAAAGATAATATGACCAAGTTACAACCCTGGGAAGTTGGATGCCCAATTAACCCCGACAGGGCCCATAACCTCTTAGTGTTACATCTCCTCGAGTTAGGGTTTTGGTTGTTTATGGTTTTCTCTTATTGTTCAATAATAAAAAGTCCCTTGAGCCTCATTGTAACTCAGTTTAGGGGCATGTAGCCGCCACATCTTTTCTTAGAGATAAGCTACCATCGCCCGAGCTAGTCTTATTTCCATTATGTTTGTAAGCATATTCCAACATTTGATAATAATGAAATGAAGTGTTATCTATGATCCATATCTGTATTTATGGTTATATATGTAATTTGTCATGTTCATGTTTAAATCTAGATCATGGAATGATTTCAATCCATACCAACCATGTTGTATAAGCCAATCAAAATTTTGTTTCCCCTTCCAACTATCCATTTGAGGTTGTTGCAAAGCCAAGGGTAGACTTTCATCATGTTGGACCAAATATAGGAGGTCGAAATCTTCCTAGGGGCACCCACTCTTACCCAATCCTCCAGGAATGTGTTATTCAAATATTTTTCACTAATTATGTTTTCCAAAGGCCACTACCCACCAAGGCCCTCCATAGGTTTGTTGTGAGCAGAGCACAATTAAAGGCATATGGGTCATTAATGCCCCCAACAACCATATCCATGTGGTTTACAAATATAGGCCAATGAGGACATATGGAATTTTTCTTGTATCCAATATCAGACCAAATGAAAGCATCTATGAATGAGTTGATTCTGTGAATGATAGCCATGGGGAGGAAGAATAAATGTATCATATAGACATATATACCCTAAAGGGTTTCCTTCATCACGATCATCCTCTCACCCAAGGAGAGCCATTTGTTTTCCATCGAGATAATTTTCTTTTGAATTTATCCAAGATTCAATTCTAGTCCTCTCTCTAGTATTTGCAAGGCTTCAGGAAAAAATCCAAGTATTTGAACCCTTTTGCAAGGGGTTTAACATTAATTCCAAATAGATCAACAATTATTTTAATCTATGGATCCTTCACTTTTCTAGAAGTCGACTCTGATTTATCTTTATTAATGTATAGTCCTGAGGCACTACCAAACTTGTCAAGCCTTTGTAATAATATGATCCATTCAACCAAATTGACCTCCCCAATCCCATTGATATCATCCACAAACATTAAGTGTGACAGGGAAATGTTTGTGGATAATATTAGTCTCTTAATACAACCCTCTTACTACAAGAAAAAAGGTCATTGGTGACAGTAAAAAAATGTTACGATAAGCTTATTGGTGAGGGTCAAAAGAGCCTTCGTCACCAAAAATTGAACGTCACCAAAGATGGTGTCACAAAAAATATAGGCGTTATCGTGACATTCAAGGTATGTCACCAATAATGACTTATAATGATGGATAGTGACCATCATCATTTCATATGAGAAATGGTCACAAACATTAGCCTTTGTCCCCAAGAAATTGAACGTCACCAAAGGTGGCATCACCAAAAGTGTAGGTGTTGTGGTGACATTTAAGGTTCATCATGAAAAGTGATTATAATGATGGATAGTGACCGTCACCATTTCATATGAACAATAATGATTTTTTGTGATGGATATTTCATGGTCATTGTTATTGATGCATATATATGGCAACATTCATTGACCATCACCATTTGATATTTTGGTGAAGGTCAAAAATTGTCACCATAAGCTCATTGGTGATGGTCAAAAGAGTCTTTGTCACTAAAAATTGAATGTTACTATTGAT
This sequence comes from Pinus taeda, assembly GCA_000404065.3. Classification (NCBI taxonomy): domain Eukaryota; kingdom Viridiplantae; phylum Streptophyta; class Pinopsida; order Pinales; family Pinaceae; genus Pinus; species Pinus taeda. Next base: position 217,389 of record APFE031081872.1, on the reverse strand, counting down.
GTGTATATATAGTGTCATTTGTTGACTCTCTCCATTTAATATTTTGATGAAGGTCAAAAAATGTCACCATCATCTCACGGTGATGGTCAAAAGAGCCTCCATCACCAAAAACTAATAGTCATCATTCCATATGAATATCAGGGCATGATGGAATTGAACCACCAACCTCCTTCTTGTAAAGAAAGTCCTCTGCATTGAGCTATCACCGTTTAAATAATTAGATCTTGAAACTTCATAGATTTTAAATTCTACAACTCTCAACAAATTATAAAACTTTGTAAACTCTTGGAAAATATTTAACTAAACAAACAAACTAACATCGAAGTTACATGTCCCTACTTAATGGTTATGGAAGTTATGAAAAGTGGGTGGAGGGAAAATTAGTTTTGTGTCAAATATTCAATATGTTTAGTTGAATACTCAATTAGAAGTGAAATATTGAAGATATTTATAGTGTATAAATGACCTATAGTTATCAAACTTAAAATATGCAACTACACTAAAGATAGTTTTTTCACCTTGCGAATCATGTAAATTTGTTGTGACAACATAAAAATTTTCCTCTAAAACATTGATTTGTGTGTCAAAAAGAAAAAGAAGAGAGTACATATGATGTAATTATAAATAATGAGTTACATGCCTGAATCCTAATTATGAGTGCTTCTCGTTATTAATTAACTGAAGATGTTAAAATAAATATCAATAACAATGTTCCTGAAATGTAACCACTAAACATATGTTAAAACTGTAAGCACAAAGTTTGGTTAATATTTGTTACACCAAAAAAAATATTCAAGGGGCATTCAAAAACTTTCAAATCCATAGAAAACACAAGTGTCCAAAGATGCAATTGCATGGATACAATCAAATCACTCTCTACCTCTTAGTGATAACTATGTCCTCCCACAAACACTTTAACGAGCAAAGGGGTGTCAAGACAGAAACCTAAAAAAGCCATATATACAATACAAAAATACATTTCATTCCCCGTCTACCTTTATAGAATAAATCTAGGGGAATAACAAAAATATCTATAGAAAATAGGTCTAGAAATTGCCCCTAAAGCTGCAAAGATACATCGAAGGAGTCGAATATGTCTGCCCATCCCAAGCTTGCAAAGAGACACCTTTGATATAATTCCATTGTTTTGTCTCCATGTAGCTAAAAAGAGGTTAAATTATCTTGAGAAAAAATTGTTGCAAAGTCTTCCATTAGCATCGAAGGTTCGATCCTTCTCTCCCCAAACTATTAGAACGTCCTGTTTAACTTTATGGAAACGCAAAAACCTTAAGTTTCCATCAAGAGTTACAAACATCAATAATTTCAAACAAATGGATACATTAATGTATCCTTATTTGATATTTGAAACAAATGGATACATTAGTGTATCCTTATTGAATATTTTGGAATGTTGAACTTATTTTTATTGCATATTTTTAAAATAATTACACTACAGTGTGCTCAACTGTTTGACCGCACTGCTGTCTATTCGGATATTCTCAGCATTACAGTTTGGATAAGGATAAAAAAATTGAAATGCCACATATATCACCTAAGTTAAACAATCGACTTAGTTCAAACAACATAGAGGTTAACTATTTGACCTCGCTGGTATTTATTGGGATATTCTAGCATTTACGATATTTGGAAAGGATATGCATTTTGGAATTCCAATACAACAACTAATTCAAACAATTAACCTCCCTTCTTCTTCTATCCCTAAAATTCTATCCCTCCAATTTCATAATATTTATGAAATCTACAATCATGGAGCACATAGTAATTGTACACCATTAAGTCCAATGTATCATAAAGAAACTTTCCATTTGATTTCATAATATTTCTGAAATCTACAATCATGGAGCACATACTAATTGTACACCATTAAATATAATCTATCGTAAAGAAACAAACTTGGTTTATTGTGGGCAGTAATTGTGAATTCTTTGAACCAATGACAATAGCATTGAACAATGCTAGTCTCTTCTCTCTGTTTCCTCCTATGGTATATCAAGCATTCAAAATAAATTAAACGAAATAAATTAAAAAATTAAACATAATAACTTAACATTTCATTCCAAAGAAACAACCAAACAATACCTAAAGGAGGTCCTCATATATATATGTTGGAAGCCATGGCATCTTGTAAAATGTAATATTCATGCCTTTTCTCATGTCTCTAGAATTGTTGGGAATCAAAACGTCTTTAATGTCGCCAGAGCCTAACTCTTTGAGAAGAATATTGTTTGTCGACGACGTCATGCATATTGTTGAGCTGATGATAATTAGTTGTTGGATGATTAGGGTATTTATGCACCATCCGAAAGGAAACGAAGCCACCATAGTTGTGCCTCATCACGATCACACTGCACCCCAAGATATTCCACCATACTCTTCATGCACTCTGCTTGAAAGAGCTCAACATGCTTAGAGCTCATGGTGGTGGAGTTCCCAAAGAATAGGAGGTCAGAGATAAGGAGATCGAAGTGTTGCCCTAGCTCACAAATTTGTGTATCCCATCCCAAGAGGGCGTCTGCTACGAAACCGTGATAAATAAGGAGATTTGGTCATTGGTTGCCAAGTACATTATATGAATTTTTTTATCCAAGGGCCTGCAACATAAATCTTTAGAATTTATAACAAACCCACAAACGGCATGTATGAATATTTGGAGGGAAGAATTTCACACAAAAGAAAATATCTCCATCCCTGTAAAAGTACAACAAGCTTAAAAAAGTCTAAATATCACAGTGAAGTGCAATTTCTTTCAAAATAAAGATACTATTTAGCTTTTTAGTTCAAAAGGTTTCTAAACAATATTTTTATAACTCTTTCAGTTGGGACAAAATGCTTAAGACTTTCTACATGAGTTTATAAGCATGACAAAGCCAAAATGTAAGGAAAAAAGTAGAGAATTTAAATGGCATAGTATGCTTACCAACTAAATATTTTGCATCAAAAGAATTTATATAAAAATAAAATTTCCATGTGTTGGAAAAACCAAACCTTGAAAGAAATGTTGCATCACACTTTGCAAACTACAGCCTCATCAGCAGCTCCAGTATTCAAACTTTCCAATAATTCTTAAGACTTCCAAAATATCTTTCTACCCCTAGAGTCCTCACCTCCATGAAATATCCTTTGAATAGCATCAAGACCCTTCATGAGGGCTTTCCTATTTCAGTAAGGGGCAAGTTAAGTCACTTGGTTTGTGTTCATGATCGAAATCGATAATAATAAAGTTTGAAATAACCAATATGAGTGATAAAATTCACTATTTAATTCAAATGTGTGTATAT
>APFE031081872.1:156885-213302 GCA_000404065.3 Pinus taeda | reverse complement strand
ATTATAATTGATATAACTTCAAATTTAATATATATAAAGTTAAACTAACTTACAACCTGAAAACACTATTGTGCTTTCTATTAATTTAGAACCTTAATAAAAAGGTGTTTGTATTTTATGTTAATTTTATATATTAAAGTTATATATCATATAAGTTGATTTTATTTTATTTCACATACTCAGCAAAGATACGGTACTGTAAATTCGCGGTTGTGAGCATGGGCATGGTTAAGGGCACCCAATATGCAACCACGTAATGAGCAAGTCAACCCGGTTGGCCAAAGAAGATAACACTCTTTGATAACCCTATGAATTTTGGTGAACCATACCGTGTGAAAACCTTAAAATATGTAAAACTGTAAACCATACAGTTGAACAGGGTATTCCTTTAGTTATGAGTAGTGTGAGAATTTTTGAAAATTATAAAGTAAATTAAGTTCACTTCTACATGAAACGATATTTTTTCTATTCAACCGAATTTAATGGGCGAATTTAAACGAATTTGTTCATCCTTTCTTGAAATTTGGCCAATTTCAAATTTAATCATAGAGTGTAGCTGGATGCCGTGACTATGGGGGAAAGCGCTGAAACACATCCTTCACCCATCCTTCATCCTCTATGCAATGTATCCAAGAGCATGCTACATAAAATCCTTAGAATTTATAACAAACCTACAAATGGTATGCATGAATATTCGGAGCGAAGGATGTCACACAAAAGAAAATATCCCCATCCCTGTAAATTACAACAAGTTTCAAAAAATAGCAGTGAAGTGTAATTTCTTTCAAAATAAAGGTTCTATTTAGTATTTCCGTTCAAAAGGTGGTGTTTTACTGCAAGGCTTAGCTCACCTTGTCTTACAACCACACACGGAAGTAGTAGATTCAATTGACATTTCTAAACAATATTTTTATAACTCTTTTGGTTGGGCCAATATGCCTAAGACTTGCTACATGGGTTTATAAGCATGTCAAACACAAAATGGAAGGAAATAAAATAGAGAATTGAGATGGCATAGTATGCTTACCAACTGAACTTTGTGCATCAAAATAATTTATATAACAAAAAAACAAGGAGTTGAGTATCATTGTCTTGCTAGAAGGACTGAGCTCAAGGTTAGGGAGGAAAATATGGAGATTGTTTCTAGTTCCCAAGAATTGGATTTGAGGATGAAATTATAGCCTATAGGAGAGATATTATTTAGCCAATAAGAAGGAGATTGAGTCTCTTATTCATTGGCACAATTTTCTGTGTGGTTTGGGCGAGATACCAGTCCAGTGTGGAGGCTACATTTTATTTCATGTGGGGTTGTAATTTAATGCATAATAGTGAACCAAAATACTTGTTAACTCCCTTGTTGTGTGAGTTACATCAAAGGGACACAATTCCCTTCTATTTTTTGTGCATGTTGCCTCTTTTTTGAAGAAAGGTTTGGGCATATAAACTGAGCACTATTTGTTCCTCATGCCATTCACTGAATATATTGAAGAGAAGTGGTTGTGCTTGATTGATGGATGTAGCACACATTTTGGATAATTTTAACCTCCATTGGCCTATCTTTTGTCTTTGTGCATGGGTGTGAAGACATATTTAATATCAGTGAGTTTATTTTGGTTGTTAGCATTTTCATGCGCCAAGTTCTTCCTTTGTTTTCAGCTGAGTAAATCCATGCTTATTGATCTTGGATTTTCTCCTTAAGATTGGGTGGGTCCTATGCATTGTGGCAGCATTTTGGGTTGCACAGAATGAGTTCCATAGGTGCATGTAGAAGGGACATTATTATCAGATCGTGGACAATGTTTCAGTGAAGCTTAGGCATCAAGTTTTTTGGGTTATATAGATGCTGATAAGTGGCGACGAGATGTTTATGAAAGCATCGAGCACGTGGCTATTTTGGAAGCTACGTTATCAATGTATTAAGGTTGGATCAACATTCTTGTATGACTGATATTTCAATGATATATTGTGAAAAACAAGTCAAGGTTCTTTGTTGTGTTCTCATCATATATTTTCCCTTATAGAAAATTAATATGGTGGTTGTGTACCCTTCAATTTGCTTTAATATCAGTCATAATAGTGTTATGTGTTATTTTTCTGAGTCTTACATATTTTTCTATTCACTGGAATGAACTTTAGTTCATGTTTATGTAACTCCAAATTGATTGCAAGTTAAAAAGGACATCTACATTAATTTACTCACTAAGTTTTGACAAAATAGTTCACTAAAAGACTCATTGAAACTCAGTAAAAACTCATAAATTTTAAATGCAAATTAGAAAAAGTTCAAGTGGTAACATTAGACTAAATGATTATAGTGGTATAGGACCATCTTGGCCAGTTGTGGGCCTAAAGACAAGTGAACAAGAGGAATAAATTGAAGGTATAATCGAAAATATGGAGGGTATAATAGCAGCTAGATGGTAGCAAAGGACAACACATGAATTGATAGAACGATATGCTAGAACTACGCTAGAAGTGAAAAAACTCATCGAAATGTGCCTACTAGCAAGGAAAGAAGAGAAAAATTGCAAGCCCCAATATTGATACCCTAATGAGGAAAAGGTATTTGAGGGTCCTAACAGAAATGAAGATTTAATGCATTCAGTTGAAGAGACAGAATTGAATGCAACTGATTTCGTATTAATAGGAAAGCCAGATGTAGTTTAAGCCCTAAAAGGCACATCTAGAGGGAGCAAGGACACAATGGATAGTGATTTTGGAAGAAGATACACCCAAAGGGCTTTCCACTTGAATGACCAAAGCTTTCCTAAGGCAACAAGGCATGGGTTTATCCTAATGAAAGCGTTATTTTGCAAAACAAGCAAGTTGGGCTACTAGAGGTTAATAATTTTTCATCTGGAGAACTGATTGTTATCAATGTAATTTCATCCAATATCATTTTGAGTGTGACAGACAAGGAAACTAGTACTACTTCTAGAGTAATAGAATGTACCCCTAAGTCATGTAGTGAATAATGCAGAAAGAACAAAACAATTTTAATGTCTAATTTTGTGGGAGGTGATATAACTCATCTTATCAAGGATCATGTATTTTTATCTACAAATGAACAAATTCTATCAAATACAATAGAAGGGAGGCAAAAAAGAAGTTGGACAACCACTGTATTTGATCGAGGCAAAAATAGGGATGTTGGCATTATGTGGGAACTTCACAAAGCATCCTTTGGAGAAACCAAAGATGGTGCAAATGAAACTAATGTAGAGTTTCTCATGATTTTCTCTAATGCTAAAGAGATGGATCGATCTAGTATATCTCCTACCTTTTCTCTGAGTACAAAATCAAGGGGAAAATTCTTTTCAAAAACAATACGTAAATCAATTAATGGTTTGGGGATGGATGTTGCCTTGGGATCCAAATGTCATGTTAATTCTAACATGGTTAAACCTATTTTTAAAATGGATGATGAAAAGGATTATCCACAATTGAATCCACCTGTTTTGTTAAGCTTTAACATTGATTTCATTCCGTTTACTAATCCAAATTGTGCTACTAAAACACCATATCAATTTGAAAATCATTCTAGGCAGGCAATAAAACATTGTGTAACAAATCACCATGGAAGAAGTAACACTACTATCCATCAACTATTTTATTCATAGAAACCCTCATTTAAAACTATGTCGCCTGAATGCACCAGTGAGGTACAATTCTATAATGGAAAAATTGTAGTGTTTATTATTAATAATAAAAAAGATTCCTCGGTAGATGACCATGCTCTAATATAACATGGAATGCTCCCATTTATGCATTTCTATACTTTGGTATCTAAGATGGACCATAATGAAAATTGCTTTGACATTGTCTCCTCATCAAGATTAGAAATAGATTCTGGTAAAATGCACCTTCTTGTAGGGTGTAATGGGGAATAGATTACAGACCACATTCCTTATTCAATGTGGTTATATTCAAAGACATACAAACATGCAGATTAAGAAGGGTTATTATTTTGGCATAATGATATACCAGGTTTCAAAATTGCTCCCCTTACATTCATGCTAGATAGGAGATTAATCTCAGCAATAAGCTACTTTCAGTTTGATTCTATTGTCAGTGCTAGAACAATGTGGCCAAGCAAAAAAGAAGGACAAACAAGGCAACATAATGATATTTTTGTCCCTTTTATGTACATAGTTTAATATGAGGCAACAAAGAATGTAATGCAAGTGGTTATTATTCATTAATATGGACTAATAGTTAGCTAGGGCATAGTCGTTGCACTCCCTTCTCAAGTTCTCCTAGAACCATCCCTAGATCAAATGGCTGATAGGGGAAAAGAAATTATTATACTTATCAAGGTTTACTTTTTTATGGATGGGATTAAATTACATTCTACCACCCTTGGAAGAAGAACAGTAATGATTAATGAACCCCTTCTTTGGTTGTCTGACTTAAAAGGTGTTCTAATGCCATACTACAAGGGGAATGTTCTTTTCTCATTGAAGAAACTTTTGCTAGAAAATGGAGATTTTGTCTACTTTCTTTTCGATTTGTCAGGAATCTACATAGATGGATGGAAGGACTTCCTAGGATGATCAAGTTGTGAGACAAAGGGTTATGTCTTAGAACAAAAAGATAAAGCGCAAAATCCTTTGCACTGGCCATTTAATAAAGGGTAGGTTCTAATCAAGACAATCAAATATTTGACGTACTACTAGAAGCTATAGAACTCCAGTCATTTTTGGATATGGTAAAGGATGAAGAAAATTTTGAAGGCTACAAGTTACAAAGGTATATTCAAGATGAGTATAAAAATAATCAGAGATTAGTATGGTCACAATTGCAAACAATGGAAGACCTAAAATTCACATATATTGTATCATTTAAATTATATGGTACACATAAGAGATCTGCTAATGATCGGGTGAAGAATATCTTGGGCCTTATGTTTACATACACATCTCCACGGATTTCTTATGTTGATGAAGAAAAATAAAGAGAGAAATATAAGTCCCTAGGGTTTTATTACTCATTCCTTGTTATGGTTGTGTATCAATTGGACCAGAAAATATATCACATATAACATTCGGCACATGCTGTTCTTGGTGTAGGGAAGTTGGAAAATCAAAACTATGCTATTATTTTTACTCATAGAGAAGATCTGAAAATAATTGACATGGATTAAAACAAATATCTTAAAAGATCTTTTAAGATGAGAAATTTATCGTGGAAATATTTTGGAGACCATGGGGTGAAACCCCCAACAATTCCTCATCTGAGAATGCACATCTGTATAAGCAGGAAGACAACATTGGCTCGAATTATATCAAATCAAGAGGTTAGTAATGTCACCATTTGTCAATGGCTACTAGAAAACCCACTTAAGGTAAGATTTCACCATGGGAATTTGGATCACTTATCTCATATCACAAGAGGAGGTGTAAGCAAAGCATCGAGGATGACCAATTTGATCGAGGATATTTTTGCTAGTCTTAATCCAACCCTACACCAAGTAAATGTAATTAATCATGAATACATCCAAGTTGGTAGAGGTTGTGGTGTAGGACTTTATCAAAATTCTCTCCTTGAGTCAAATATGGCTAGTGGAAATGGTAAACAAACATTTAGTTTGTATATCTATAGATTCAAACATTGCTTTGACTTTTTCCAAATGAGATCATGCTACTGTACCACTGTGGGAATTTACTTTAGTACTCTGATAACTGTGCTTATAGTATGTGTCTCTATATGGCCATTTATGTTTGGTTCTCAATGGACATGAAAAGCAAGTAGGGAGACAAGCAAACATATTACATGATATGGTTATGAAAGAATCCACTACTACACAGTCTGTTATACAACTTGGAATGTTAATGGATTTTCCTATGGAACTGGAGGTTTGCTTAAAACAAAGATTCTGCAATAATTTTGTAGTCATGCAGCCACAACTGGCTCCTGTATTCTTTACTTTCTCTCTAGGGACAAAGATTCATTACTGTCACAATATGATTCATTTTCATGGGTCACAAGAGAGTACATTACTTGAAAGAGCAACAAGCTACATTGCTTCTATCTTTCTTGGTGTAGATATGCAAATTTTGGGTCATATGTCATAGGGGTTCTCTAAACTTATTTGGGACTTGGGAATATAGAATGGATTTATTGGGACAAGCAATATTAGACAGGGAGGAGGGTCATGTTACAAATTTTGTGAGTGCAAATTCACTAAGGAGTTTTTCCAGTTTTGGAAATATTATTTTGTGAGAGAAGGAGAAACTATTATTTTAATGGGATGGTGGCAAAATAATATTTTATCAAGGAAGACAAATCCTTATTTTAATAAAATGATGGAAAATTAATATTTTAGTCGAAAAGGGAGGATAATTATTATTTTATTAGAATGGCAGAAAATTATTATTTTATTCAAATGCCAGCAAAAGTGGAGAATGGACCCCAGGAATAAAATAATAGGGAAAAGGGAGAATCTAAAAGCTAGAAGGAGGCTCAACGGAGAATTATAAATAGAGGAGGAATCAATTTCAATTCATTTGATTCTATCTATATCATTGATAAGTGAAGGGAGCTCAAGAAAGTTTAAGAGTTTCAAGTGAAACTCAAGCTAATTTTAGTGGACTTCAAGTGCCACCCTAGTTAGCTAATTGGGGAAGATTATATCAGATCTTCCGTTGGTGCTCAATCGGTTTAGTTGTTTGATTCAATATTGAAGATCTCATCATAAATTGTTGCAGGGAATTGTTGACATCAAATTCTTATATTCACAGGTCTATTCTCCTACATCAAGGGGCCGAGTATCATTGTCTTGCTAGAAGGGTTGACCTCAAGGTTGGAGAGGCAAATCTGGAGGTTGTTTCTAGTTCCCAAGCATCGAATTCAAGAAGTACGAAATTATAGCCTATAGCAGAGGTCTTATTAAGCCAATAATAAAGAGGTTGAGTTTCTTATTCATTGGCATGATTTTTTGTATGGTTTGTTAATTGCATAGCCACTATTGTGGAGTCCAGTTCACTCAGTGAAAGGGTGAGATATCATTCTAATGTGGAGGTTGCATTCTATTTGGTGTGGGGCTATGATTAATTGCATAATATTGAGCCAAAATACTTTTTAATACCCTTGTTGTGTGAGTTACATCAAAGGGACACATTTCCCTTCTATCTGTTATGTGTGTTGCCTATTTTTTGAAGAATGGTTTGGCCATATAAATTGAGCACTATTTGTTGGACATTCCTCATTCCATTGATTGGATATATTGAAGAGAAGGGGTTGTGCTTGATTGTTGGATGTAGCATGCATTTTGGACAATTTTAACCTCTTCTTTCCTCTCTTTTGTCTTTGTGTGTCGGTGTGAATACAAACTGAATATCAATGAGTTTGTTGTGGTTGTTAGCATGTTCATGGGCCAAGTTTTTCCTTTTTTTTTAGTTGTGTAAATCCACCCTTGATGACTGTGGATTTTCTCCTTAAGATTGGGTAGGTCCTGTGCATTGTGGCAACATTTTGGGTTGCAAAGAATGATTTCTAGAGGTGCATGTAGAAGGGCCATTACTATCAGATCATGGACATAATTTCAGTGAAGCCTAAACATCAACATTTTAGGTTTATATAGTTGATGATAAGTGGGATGAGTTGTTTATGGAAGCAACGAGCACATGGCCATTTAGGAAGCTATGCTATCAAAGTATTAAGGATGGATCAACATTCTTGTATGACTGATATTTCACTCATATATTATGAAAAACAAGTCCAGTTTCTTTGTTGTGTTCTCATAATTTATTTTCCCTTATTGAAAATTAATATGGTGGTTGTGTCCCCTTCCATTTTCTTTAATATCAGCCACAATAGTGTTTTGTGATATTTTCTTTAGCCTTACATACTATTCTATTCACTGGAATGAAAACTGGTTCATGTTTATGTAACTACAAATTGATTGCAAGTTAAAAAGGACACGTACATAAATTTACTCACTAACTGTTGATAAAATAGTTCACTAAAAGACTCATTGAAAATCAATAAAAACTCAGAAATTTTAAATGAAAATTCAGAAAATTTCAGCTGGGAACATTACATCTTTCCTATCCCAATTAGGGGCACAATTTTGAAACACATCCTTCACCCACCCTAATAGTTCTGATGTCCTCGCATAGGCCCTACACGTGAAAAACTTTTCAGAGGACCCTGCACCACGCTCCCATATCCATAATAGTCAATAAGTCAACATATAACATCATGATATGCATATTAAAAGGAATCAACACTTATTTTAAATGACTAAATACATCACATCAAGGAGGCATATTGACAGTATTAGAATTTATTAACACGTTAGGAGTAATGGAATTTGTTTAAATCCTCATCTATATAGAATACGATAAACTTAAAATTATGTGACATAGAAACTGACAATTTTATCAAACTTTGAAAAACAAATATATATAATCTTTCAGCATCATTTCAATTTTCAATATTTTCCAACTTTCAATGTTTTTCAATTGGTTTTTAAAATTGTAAATTCAAAAAATAAGATTGATACTAAATACCATGGAATTTAAGAAACATGTAATGCATAATTTTCAATTCCAATTGGATATATTTCATATCCACCAACTCAATGATTACAAGAAACTAAGCTTAATTCTCTTCTCCAAAACCAATTTAACAAAAACACGAAATAAAACTAAGTAGAAAACCTACAGGATTTGAAAACTCTTATATCCTCCACAAACAATGGTTAAAAGACCGGTACCTATGCTTATTTGTCAAGCACGGATTACACATTATGTGTGTGTCCAATGGGAACAAGTATCACAACCCACCCATCAATGAGTATTCACTTCAAAGTCAAATTTGCTACAAATAATGCACATGAAAAGGCTACAGAATCCATTCTTGGTGTGACAAATTTCAGAGCTATAATCATCCGCAGGAAGTTGACTCTGAAATGTTATATTTCTACATCGTTTGTAGGAAACGATCTCAATGAGGACCATTTGGGTGACACTAATATCTTGATGAAAAAATGCTTGAATCCCTATTTTTATAGCAATAAGTACTTCTAGTTCAACTGTGTGCCCTGGACATTGACATAGATGTAAGATCACTTCTGCCTTACGCAAGATTTTTCAAAAGGGAAAATTCTTCTATGTGTTGAAGACCTCTTGTGCCTTCAAGGATCACACAAAGGTATGCTTCCAAATATTCTAGAAATTCCTCTATTTTTTCATGCATTCCATCTGCAATTACATCAAGCCCTCCCCCTACTACATCTTGAAGCAAGATCTGATTTGAATTCGATACCCTACGTCCCTTTTCCTTCCCTGGCTATTCACTTTCTTCTAATGTTTCTTTCTACCTTTCCATTTCCTTCTTTCTACCTCCTCACATATTCCTTTTTGCAGCTCACATATCTCGAATCTATAATAGTAGGAATAGGGACAGAACCTCAAGTTTCACATTTGACATTTTGTATTTGTATTTTAGTTATAGATGTGCCATTTTATAGTTTCTTAGATCTCAAACAGTGAGACGGTTTTCAGTCGGTCATGGGGTGTGGTGTGAGCAGTGGAGGGGGGGTAGAATTCTCTCGGGTATGTGTTTAGTTCATATGTACCTCCACCCACAAAGCTTGCTGAGAAAATAGAGCCTACAACATAGGTGGTGGTGGCTGCCAGATTGACTCAGGCTCCTCCTCTTGCTACACAGCTTGAAGGACAGGCGAGCAGAAAAATGAACAATTATCATAGGGCTAATGAGCACAATGATGCAGGAGCATTCAGCCCAAGGGAAATCATTGTAAATAGTAGACATAAAGGGTCATGCATTTTTGGAATTAGTTTCCTAAGTTCCAAGTCAGTTTAATATTTAGGCTTTTAAGTGTGATTTAATTAGATATTCTCAAAATTAAATGAGAACATACGAACTAGGGAGAGATTTTAGGCATAAAAGGAATGGATGTGGATCATTAAGTGATAAGGAGGATTTTCTATTTTAAAACAGGAAAATATGGAATAAAGCCTCAAGATGCTTTTTGTCAGATGTATGCATTGCATGTAGAGCTTTAAAGCTTTTATGTTTAAATCGTTATGTAAAGCATGTTTTTACATTGGATAAGGACCGAGAAGGCCTATCCTTAATTATAAATAAAGAGGCAGCAAAGCTCTCATCAGAGAGGGGAGCGGTGCCAAAAGCATTAGTATTGAACTTTCCTCTCGGCGTTCAAAAAAATTCAATGGTTTTCTGTTAGTATGGGTGGACGTATTCAATAATTGACTGCACTATGTATTGAAAAGGCTTGAATCGCCTTCCTATCTCCGCTTGATGTTTACTGTGTGTGTTGAAGAATTTTGGTTCGTTTCTTTTCATGGTAATAACATATTGTTGTCGCCTCTTTAATCTCATTTAATTACAGTCAAAAGAAATCATTCCATTACAATCAAGGAGCACTGTGCGCAGAATAGTGCAATTGAGCTATGGGAGAGTAAACGTAGATGTGGAGCCCTGAATACCAATATTATTATACTTTCTTGACATTGATTTGTTTTTCTAAAATTATAATGTGGGATGGAGTGCTCTGTAAAGTTATCATACCGTAATGACGACATGCATGATCGGCGAACAAACAAGTGTGCATATTATGCAAGACATGCCTAACAGATCTGTTTCAAAAGACAGTTTGATTATTGTAGACTCTTTAAACAATATTAAGGTTACGGATATAAGCTATGGTGTTTGGCTAGAGCAGCTGGATAAGATACTTCGTGTTGTATTGTGACGTAGAGGAGAGCTACTGCATAGCATGGAATATGGCACACCAGGAACGAGGAGAACCTGCATATAATGATAAGATAGTTGATGACCGTGTAAGAAGATTTGAAACCAGAGAGAAGGAACCATTGGGATTCTCCTCTTTTTGAGTTAAAACCATTTGAAGAACAAATACAGGAATCATCTCCAGCCATTTGGAAGCAGTATCCTTTCGGACTAGAAAGATTGGTGCAAGTCTAGAGATGTGCATGTACTACAACCTACCATTGCTACTCAAATATGTGAGGTTCTGAAACCAATTCTCTATATGAGATAGGTCGAGCAACACAGGAAGTGGTGAATGCCCTCATTGATGCCAAGCACATGGATATGGAGGTCTTTTAAATAACACAATCCCGACTTGTTCATAAGTTGTACCGAGCGGAGATATAGTTGAATTATATCCGATTGATAATTGAATCCATCAGAAACTAGTTGAGTGCTATCAGTAGAAAGTGAGTACTATGGTGCGAACGCATGTTGAATTGGGCGCATTGAAGAGAAGGACGAAAATAGATCCTTGGTTTTATGGGAACATTGTGAGTGAATGGTAATGGTGTGAGTATTTTCTGATGGGTGAAACAGAGTGTTTTAATATCCTGGTTATTGCGGGCCCTACCTACATCAGGTGCTATCAGAGCAGGAATAGCTTTGTTTGAAGGTTCAAGGTTTTAAGTAAGTTAATTGAGTGTGATGAATGAATGTTAGATTTTGGAACTGATGAATATTGCAACAGGGAGATGTAGTGCAGTTGCGGAAGTGAAACGAAATCAACAGGATCTTGAAAGGTGAGCTAATAGGTATTATTTATCTCTGGTTTAAAGGTTATGGTTGGATAATTTGATTTGCAGGCATAGTGAAGAAATCTCAGCAGGAAGAAGTAGATCACAGCTAGAGTGTAGTGATAAAGGAATCTAGCAAGGGATTCTAAGTGAATATGGTAGAAACTAAAGATTCAACAGAGGTTGAATAAAGTTGTAGATGAGAGAAGCCTAAAGGAGCAGTGGAGAACGCTCGAAAGGTTCCAGCAGAGGACCAGTGATTACCAAAAGACCAAATCCGGAGGGAAGGATTGGTGAGGTAAGTGGCAGCAAGAGAGTTTGCTGTTGTAGAGGCTTGATGCAACTCATGGGTGAGAAACTCATGGCGAGGAAGATGACTACTCAATGTCATAAAGGAGAGAGCAAAGGTTCAGAAAGAGGCCACAGAAGAAAGAATGAGAAATATGCCAATGTGAATGGCATAAGACAGCAGTTGACTCAGGAAGAGTACGAGAAAGAGAAAGCTGAGATAGCAGTTCAACATGAGCTATTGATGGAGTTGTTACGGGAAAAGGTGAAATACGAGCGACATGGTTTGCTCATGAGGAAGAGAGTGAAATGGCAGAGGCTACAGCAAAAAAGAGATCGACAGATAAACGTGCAGTTAACAGAGGAGATGAGGAAGCTCAACCAGATGATGGATGTACAGTTGAGACGGGAAGAACTCAGAGCAGCTGAGTTGGAAGAGGAGGTTTCCATTGATGAAACAGAGGAAAAGTTCATTGATGATTTCTTGAGTTATTGGGTAAATCCAAATCAGCTGGATAATGTAAAACCATGTATTTTTGTAGTTGACAATTGTGATGTGATTACAGGTTTTACTGAGGAGGATGTGCAATCTTGTGAAATTGTTATAGCACAAGAGGAAGTTCTTGTGGATGTTGAAGAAGAGAATCAGTCTGAAGCGCAGATAAGGGAAGTAGCAGCTGATACTGTTGAACATTTTGTGCAAACTGAAAGTTTATGTATGAATGCAGAAAATGACGATATGCTTCATCAATGCTACAGAGAAATTGCATTGTTGGAATACTTGTTGGAGAATCCAGAGTACGACAGGGAGATTGCAGCAGATGAAAGAGTTCAGTACAGTGAACAAGTGCAAAAAGATGTCATGGAAGCAGATGATATGAGAGAAAGACTAGTTGACAGTCTTGAGAATTCTTCAGAGGATTCTTTGGGAAGTTTGGATCAGCATAGTGATGTGCTGATAGTGGAGGAGGATTCAGAATTGCATACTGAAATGCTAGCAAAGGAGTACAAGGCACTGATGCCTTATGATTTTTGTTCTAACAAGTGTTTTCTGAATGCAAGTATTGTTGCAGAACATTTGACTCAGTTGAGTAGTCAAATGAAGGGAGACGAAGTTTTATGTTCCAGAAGACAAGAGGGTATGGATAATTGGGTGGCAGTCAGAACAGAAACAAGCATAGAAGCAAGAAGTGAGCGAGTGACAATACTGACTGAACAAGCCATCTTAGCTTAGCAGACAACAAGAAATAAACAACTTGAAGATTTATTGAACAAGCAAATTGAATTAATCAGAAGAATCTTGTTGAAAGTGTCTCAGAGGAAGACATCAGCAAGGAAGAGAAGCAGCAGAAGTAGCAGCAAAATGAAAATAGGGACAGATTGTGAAAGTGCAGCTAGTGGAGCAAGACAGCATAAGATATGGAGACCAGGAGAAAAGCAGCAAGAAACAATAGATGATGACTTGCAAAAAAAAGTGTGGGATCCAGGAAAACCAAGACCAAAAGACAGATGATCAGGAGATCATGAATATTTTCTACCTTGGGAGTCTGATGGAGGAGCATTCAGCCCAAGGGAAATCATTGTAAATAGTAGACATAGAGGGTCATGCATTTTTGGAATTAGTTTCCTAAGTTCCAAGTGAGTTTAATATTTAGGCTTTGAAGTGTGATTTAATTAGATATTCTCAAAATAAATAAATGAGAATATAGGAGCTAGGGAGAGCTTTTAGGCATAAAAGGAATGGATGTGGATCATTAAGTGATAAGGAGGCTTTTCTATTTTAAAACAAGAAAAGATGGAATAAAGCCTCAAGATGCATTTTGTCAGATGTATGCATTGCATGTAGATCTTTAAAGCTTTTATGTTTAAATTGTTATGTAAAGCATGTTTTTAAATTGGATGAGGACCGAGAAGGACTATCCTCAATTACAAATAAAGAGGCAGTAAAGCTCTCATCAGAGAGGGGAGCGGTGCCAAAAGCATTAGTATTGAACTTTCCTCTCGGCGTTCAAAAAAATTCAATGGTTTTCTATTAGTATGGGTGGACATATTCAATAATTGACTACACTATGTATTGAAAAGGCTTGAATCACCTTCCTATCTCCACTTGATGTTTACTGTGTGTGTTGAAGCATTTTGGTTCGTGTCTTTTCATGGTAATAACATATTGTTGCTCCCTCTTTAATCTCATTTAATTATAGTCAAAATAAATCATTCCATTACAATCAAGGAGTATTGTGTGCAGAATAGTGCAATCGAGCTGTGGGAGAGTAAACGTAGATGTGGAGCCTTGGATAACAATATTATTATACTTTCTTGACATTTATTTTGTTTTACTAAAATTATAATGTGGGATGGAGTGCTCTATAAAGTTAGCATACCGTAATGATGACATGCATGATCGGCGAACAAACAAGTGTTTGTATTATGCAAGACACGCCTGACAGATCTGTTGCAAAAGACAGTTTCATTATTGTAGAATCTTTAAACAATATTAAGGTTACAGATATGAGCTATGGTGTCTGGCTAGAGCAGCTGGATAAGATACTGCGTGTTGTATTTTGACATAGAGGAGAGCTACTGCATAACATGGAATATGGCACGCCAAGAATGAGGAGAACCTGCATATAATGATAAGATAGTTGATGGCCATGTAAGAAGATTTGAAACCAGAGAGAAGGAACTGTTGGGATTCTCCTCTTTTTGAGTTAAAACCATCTGAAGAACAAATACAAGAATCATCTCCATCCATTTGGAAGCAATATCCTTTCGGACTAGAAAGATTGACGCAAGTCTAGAGATCTGCATGTACTACAACCTACCATTGCTACTCAAATATGCCAGGTTCTGAAACCAATTCGCTGTATGAGATAGATCGAGCAACACAGGAAGTGGTGAATGCCCTCATTGACTCCAAGCGCAAGGATATGGAGGTCTTGTAAATAGCACAATCCCGACTTGTTCATAAGTTGTGCCGAGTGGAGATATAGTTGAATTATATTCGATTGAGAATTGAATCCATCAGAAACTGGTTGAGTGCTATCAGTACAAAGTGAGTACTGTGGTGCGAATGCATGTTGAATTGGGCGCATTGAAGAGAAGGACAAAAATAGATCCTTGGTTTTATGGGAACATTGTGAGTGAATGGCAACGGTGTGAGTATTTTCTAATGGGTGAAACAGAGTGTTTGAAGATCCTGGTTATTGCAGGCCCTACCTGCATCAGGTGGTATCAGAGCAGGATTAGTCTGTTTGAAGATTCAAGTTTTCAAGTAAGTTAATAAGTAAGTTAATTGCATGTGATGAACGAATGTTAGATTTTGGAACTGATGAATATTGCAGCAGGGAGATGCAGTGTAGTTGAGGAAGTGAAACAAGATCAACAAGATCTTAAAAGGTGAGCTAATAGGTATTATTTATCTCTGGTTTAAAGGTTATGGTTGGATAATTTGATTTACAGGCATAGTGAAGAAATCTCAGTAGGAAGAAGTAGATCACAGCTAGAGTGCAGTGATCAAGGAATCTAGCAAGGGATTCTAAGTGAATGTGGCAGAACCTAAAGATTCAACAAGGTTGAATAAAGTTGTAGATGAGAGAAGCCTAAAGGAGCAGTGGAGAATGCTAGAAAGGTTCCAGCAGAGGACCAGTGATTACCAAAAGACCAAATCCAGAGGGAAGGATTGGTGAGGTAAGTGGCAGCAAGAGAGTTTGCTATTGTAGAGGCTTGATGCAACTCATGGGTGAGAAACTCATGGCGAGGAAGATGACTACTCGAAGTCATAAAGGAGAGAGGATAGGTTCAGAAAGAGGCCACGGAAGAAAGAATGAGAAATATTCCAAGGCAAATGGCATAAGACAGCAGTTGACTCAGGAAGAGTATAAGAAAGAGAAAGTTGAGATAGCAGTTCAACTTGAGCTATTGATGGAGTTGTTATGAGAAAATGTGAAAGACCAGAGACATGGTTTGCTCATGAGGAAGAGAGTGAAATGGCAGAGGCTACAACAGAAAAGAGATCAACAGATAAACATGCAGTTAAAAGAGGAGCTGAGGAAGCTCAAGCAGATGATGAATGTACAGTTGAGACAGGAAGAACTCGGAGCAACTGAGCTGGAAGAGGAGGTTTCCATTGATGAAACAGAGGAAAAGATCATTGATGATTTCTTGAGTTATTGGGTAAATCCAAATCAGCTGGATAATGTAAAACCATGTATTTTTGTAGCTAACAATTGTGATGTGATTACAGGTTTCACTGAGGAGGATGTGCAATCTTGTGGAACTGTTATAGCACAAGAGGAAGTTCTTGTGGATGTTGAAGGATAGAATCAGTCTGAAGCACAGATAAGGGAAGTAACAGCTGATAATGTTGAACATTTTGTGCAAACTGAAAGTTTATGTATGAATGCAGAAAATGATGATATGATTCAACAATGCTACAGACAAATTGCATTGTTGGAATACTTGTTGAAGAATCCAGAGTACGACAGGGAGATTGCAACAAATGAAAGAGTTCAGTACAGTGAACGAGTGCTTAAAGATGTCATGGAAGCAGATGATATGAGAGAAAGACTGGTTGACACTCTTGAGAATTCTTCAGAGAATTCTTTGGGAAGTTTGGATCACCATACTGATGTGCTGATAGTGGAGGAGGATTCAGAACAATGTACTGAAATGTTTGCAAAGGAGTACAAGGCACTGATGCCTTATGATTTTTGTTCTAACAAGTGTTTTCTGAATGCAGGTATTGTTGCAGAACATTTGACTCAGTTGAGTAGTCAAATGAAGGGAGAAGAAGTTTTATGTTCCAGAAGACAAGAGGGTATGGGTGATCGGGTGGCAGTCAGAACAGAAACAAGCATAGAAGCAAGAAGTGAGCGAGTGACAGTACAGACTGAACAAGCCGTATTAGCTCAGCAGGCAGCAAGAAATCAGCAACTTGAAGATTTATTGAACAAGGAAATTGAATTAATCATAAGAATCATGTTGAAAGTGTCTCAGCGGAAGACATCAACAAGGAAGAGAAGCAGCAGAAGCAACAACAAAATAAAAACAGGGACAGATTGTGAAAGTGAAGCTAGTGGAGCAAGACAGCATAAGATATGGAGACCTGGAGAAAAGCAACAAGTAGCAGCAGATGATGACTTGCAGAACAAAGAGTGGGATACAGGAAAACCAAGACTAGAAGACACATGATCAAGAGATCATGAATATTTTCTACCTTGGGAGTCTGGTGCAGGAGCATTCAGCCCAAGGGAAATCATTGTAAATAGTAGACATAGAGGGTCATGCATTTTTGGAATTAGTTTCCTAAGTTCCAAGTCAGTTTAATATTTAGGCTTTTAAGTGTGATTTAATTAGATATTCTCAAAATAAATAAATGAGAACATAGGAACTAGGGAGAGCTTTTAGCCATAAAAGGAATGGATGTGGATCATTAAGTGATAAGGAGGCTTTTCTATATTAAAACAGGAAAAGATGGAATAAAGCCTCAAGATGCTTTTTGTCAGATGTATGCATTGTATGTAGAGCTTTAAAGCTTTTAAGTTTAAATCGTTATGTAAAGCTTGTTTTTACATTGGATAAGGACAAAGAAGGCCTATCCTTAATTACAAATAAAGAGGCAGTAAAGCTCTCATCAGAGAGGGGAGTGGTGCCAAAAGCATTAGTATTGAACTTTCCTCTCAGCGTTCAAAAAAATTCAATGGTTTTTTGTTAGTATGGGTGGACATATTCAATAATTGACTACACTATGTATTGAAAAGGCTTGAATTGCCTTCCTATCTCTGCTTGATGTTTACTATGTGTGTTGAGGAATTTTGGTTTGTTTCTTTTCATGGTAATAACATATTGTTGCTGCATCTTTAATCTCATTTAATGACAGTCAAAAGAAATCAATCCATTACAATCAAGGAGTAGTGTGCGCAGAATAGTGCAATCGAGCTGTGGGAGAGTAAATGTAGATGTGGAGCCCTGGATACCAATACTATTATACTTTCTTGACATTGATTTTGTTTTTCTAAAATTATAATGTGGGATGGAGTGCTCTGTAAAGTTAGCATACTGTAATGACGACATGCATGATCGGTGAACAAACAAGTGTGTGTATTATGCAAGACACGCCTGACATATCTATTTCAAAAGACAGTTTCATTATTGTAGACTCTTTAAACAATATTAAGGTTACAGATATCAGCTATGGTGTCTGGCTAGAGCAGCTGGATAAGATACTGCATGTTGTATTGTGACATAGAGGAGAGCTACTGCATAGCATGGAATATGGCATGCCAAGAATGAGGAGAACCTGCATATAATGATAAGATAATTGATGACCATGTAAGAATATTTGAAACCAGAGAGAAGGAACTGTTGGGATTCTCCTCTTTTTGAGATAAAACCATCTGAAGAACAAATATATGAATCATCTCCAGCCATTTGGAAGCAGTATCTTTTCGAACTAGAAAGATTGACGCAAGTCTAGTGATGTGCATGTACTACAACCTACCATTGCTACTCAAATATGCGAGGTTCTGAAACCAATTCGATGTATGAGATAGATCGAGCAACACAGGAAGTGGTGAATGCCCTCATTGACTCCAAGCGTAAGGATATGGAGGTCTTGTAAATAGCACAATCCCGACTTGTTCATAAGTTGTGCCGAGCGGAGATATATTTGAATTGTATCTGATTGAAAATCGAATCCATCAGAAACTGGTTGAGTGTTATCAGTACAAAGTGAGTATTGTGGTGCGAATGCATGTTGAGTTGGGCGCATTGAAGAGAAGGATGAAAACGGATCCTTGGTTTTATGGGAATATTGTGAGTGAATGGCAGCGGTGTCAGTATTTTCTGATGGGTGAAACAGAGTGTTTGAAGATCCTGGTTATTACAGGCCCTACCTGCATCAGGTGGTATCAGAGCAGGAATAGCTATGTTTTAAGATTCAATTTTTTAAGTAAGTTAATTGCATGTGACGAATGAATGTTAGTTTTTGAAACTGATGAATATTGTACTAGGGAGATGCAGTGCAGTTGAGGAAGTGAAACAAGATCAACAGGATCTTGAAAGGTGAGCTAACATGTATTATTTATCTCTGGTTGAAAGGTTATGCTTGGATAATTTGATTTACAGGCATAGTGAAGAAATCTCAGCAGGAAGAAGTAGATCACAGCTAGAGTGCAGTGATAAAGGAATCCAACAAGGGATTCTAAGTGAATGTGGTAGAACCTAAAGATTCAACAGAGGTTGAATAAAGTTGTAGATGAGAGAAGCCTGAAGGAGCAGTGGAGAATTCTCTAAAGGTTCCAGCAGAGGACCAGTGATTACCAAAAGACTAGATCCGAAGGGAAGGATTAGTGAGGTAAGTGGCAGCAAGAGAGTTTGCTGTTGTAGAGGTTTGATGCAGCTCATGGGTGAGAATCTCACGGTGAGGAAGATGACTACTCGATGTCATAAAGGAGAGAGCAGAGGTTCAGAAAGAGGCCACAGAAGAAAGAATGAGAAATATGCCAAGGCGAATGGCATAAAGACAACAGTTGACTCAGGAAGAGTATGAGAAAGAGAAAGCTGAGATAGCAGTTCAGCTTGAGCTATTAATGGAGTTGTTATGGGAAAATGTAAAAGACCAAAGACATGGTTTGCTAATGAATTTAGCTAAGTGTTTTACTCCACATAGATTTTCAAGGTGGTAGTTTAAGAAAATTCCATGGTCCTAATGAGCACATCATATAGAGAGGGAGACATAACTCGTTTCTACAAGAATTGGTTCCTTGTGTATATGGATTTATGAATACAAAACCATATTTAATGAGGTGGATATCATCTCCAACAACTTGATCCATGCATAGGTAAGTTCAAGAATCATTTCCTTTGTTAATGTTTCAAATTATTTATGTCCTCCTACTTATCAAATTGTTAAGTATGTTCTTTAACACATTCCCTAACATGTCCTTTGGTTTGAATCTAGAATATATCTTGAAATAAATGTGTTTTACCAAAGCATTTATAATTTGAACCATATTCACTACTATCTTAAGATTTGTAATGACTTTATTTCCTCACTCTATAACTTATCTTTCAAAAGGAGTGCCCAAAGTTCTCCCCCACAATTATGGTTTACTTGGAGTTGATTGGTAATAGATATATAACCAAGAATGGAATATACATTTATGCATATGGAGCTACTAAGCCTCAGTATTCCATTCCAAATCATGCTTTGGATAGGCTCTTTCTCAAAAACCATAACCTACGAAACTACCATATATGGCCGCAAATTACCATGAAGGTTAGGGTAAATAGATAATGCCCTCATTATCTTATTTTTTAGTTGCTCACACCTTTCATGATTTTGGTCACATCATAATTATGGTTAGAGAGAAAAAAAAAATATTATTTAGATGTGGAACCATCCACAATGCATGACCTACTCTTATATCTATTTAGTTTTTTTAATGTTAATGATGTTTCTTACATGAATTTGTTGAGATGTTGACATTGTTATCAATAAATTGAATCGATAAAAAATGATTTACTCTCTCCTAAATATGAAACATGGGAGGATGTCGTTGCAATAGTTCCGGGGCTTGAGAGGAGGGGTTGCGTAAATGGGGTTATCTTTGAATCACTTCAACTCAATTGTTTGGAAAAGGGTGTGCTGACAAGAAGCAATTGCATAATACAAAAGAGAAATTGAGAGAAAAATATAGTGAACTTGGAATATTGAAAGTAACTATTGAAAAATTAATGGAATTTAAAGTTTCCATGGAGGTGGGAAAAGAAAAGGGTCGAGTTGATCCAAAACCAATAAAAAATGTAAGAATTTCACGTGTAAACTATTTTTTTTATGTATGCTATATTTGGAGATTTGGATTCTAAAATCAGAGTTCCAATATGAACATTATTGCATTGTTGTATGATGTGTAATTAATCAAACATTTATTTTGTAGCTTAACCCTTCATCTTCTGATTTCATGGTATTCAGGCAAACTATTTATTTTTTAGCAAAGTTCCCTAAGCCCTAGTTAGGATTCTCCAAAACAAGCTCCATTGAATTCGTGACAACATATTCCTGACCAAATTGATGATTCAATAACATAGGTAAGTTATATGCTTGTTTATTTTCTTATTTAATATTATCTTCTTATTCTATGGAATCTCACAAGAATTTGTTTATTGGCAAGGTCAACTGCGATTACTACCTTCAAATATAGAGTTGAAGGGAAAAAATGATTACTTACATATTTTAATGGTCAAGTGAAGGTTGCAAAGGGTTACATAAAAAAAATGAACCAATATTTGTCATGCCCAAAGGAGAATAATTAAGAGAAGGATAGTATTTTGTGTGCTCATAATCAATTTTGGTTGATCTTGATTATGAAAACAAGATTAAGTGTAGAAGTAATATATGCGATAATTTAATAGATGCACTTACACTTTTATATGGTGGAAGAGAAATAACATTCAATTGATGAGTGATTGAGAGAAACGACTTGGGAAATTATTATCCCAACCGTTTATTATGATATTAAAAACTTTTCTTTAAGAGGAACGAGGGATCACAAGTTCTAAAGTTGAGTTTTAGCATTCTTATTAATTATAGATTGAGTTCATTTCAAACTGTAAAATTTAATCTGTATGCAACATTAAGACTTTGAAAATAATTGAAAGTGTTGAAACCTTACTTTATTCCAATGAAATTAGATGCATTTGTGGACATTAGAAGACCATATTGTTTCCCTTTGAAATCAAATACGTGGAGGATATTTGGCAGAAATGTGATTGTCCATAAAATTTAGATCAGATTTGGGGACATTTTGGCTTCTTTCCTTGGACCCTACTAGTGCTTGGAGGTTGTATTTGTAGGAGTTAGTAGGCAAAAAACTAATATGACTAAGAAGATTAGTGTTGGTGCACTTATGGTTTTCGAGAAAGTCTTAGGGGTTCTAAGAGTTAAGAGGTTTAATGGCTTATCAATCATGGTTCAAGGGTAAAGGGTAAAATGTTACGGGTTAGGTGGTGTAGGGGTTAGGGGGTTCAGGTCTAGGGATATTATGGGTTATAGTTTAATGGCTTAGTGGTTAAGGGCTTCAAGGGTTAAGGTTCAAGCACTAAGGGCTTAGGCTTTAGGGTTATGTGCTTATGGGTTATGGGATTTTGGTGTCAACAAGTTAAAGGGTTAGTATTTTAGTGGTTTAGGGGCTAGGGGTTAAGGGTTAGGGTTTATGAGGATAAAATGTTAAGGCTTAGGGGATTCAAGGATTCTAAGTTAGGGGTTAGGGCTTAAGGGGTAAATGACTTACGGTTTAAGGGATCAAGGGGTTAATGTTTTATGATTTATGTGTATGGGTTGGGGGATTATGGCTTTGGATTTAAGGGAATACGCAATTTATTTATTATGAGTTGTGAAAAAGGGGCCCCTAATCCCCTTATCATAGCTATTGGGGGTTCACCTATCAATTTCTCTAGCCCCTTGGCCCCTATGGCATGAAGTCCTAAGGCTCCTTCTCATTCTCTAATGCTATGATTATAGATATCAGTAAATCATGCTCAAAACTCTCAGTTCTACCCATCCATGCAACCCTTATGTCCCATCACCCTGTTCAATGCACCAAAATATTCCCATCCCCAAACTTGGATGAGACTTAAACAATTGGAGGTGGTTATTTAACAACCACCTCTAAAATTATAATTCTAATTATTTTTTAGGGGAGTGGGGTTTTCCAAAGCTTCCTACAAAAGTTACACTGTCATAACTTTTAAGGTTGGTTAAGGGATTCCAATTTAGGGGTTAGGGATTAACGGGTTAGTGGCTTAGGGTTTAAGGGATCAGGGGGTTAATGGGCTATGAGTGTAGGGGTTAAGGAGATAGGAAATTTAGTGGTTATGCATTAAGGGATAATGGGTTGTGATAATAGGGCCCCTAATCCCCTTATCACAACTATTGGGGGTTCCCCTTATCAATTTCTCTTATTGCCTTCCCTTTATGCCTGCTAGCCATTATGCCATGAGGTCCTAAGGGCCCTTCTCATTCTCTAATGATAAGATTATAGATTTTAGTAAACTATTCCCAAACCTCTCACTTCTACCCATCCACGCTACCTTTATGTCCCATTCCCCATTTAATACACCAAAATATTCCCCTCCCCCAAAATTCATTATAATTGAACATTTAGAGGTGGTCATTTAAGAACCACTTCTAAAGGTATAATTATAACAACTGTTGTTTTTTTTTGGCGGGGAGTGTGGGTGTTGTCAAAACCTACCTCCGAAAGTTAAAACATTGTCATGACTTTAAGGGGGGTTGTCAAACAACCCCCTTTAAAGCTCACAATAATTGAACTTTTGGAGGTGGTTTTGGACAACCTCCCCCCCAAAAAAAAGAAAAAAAGTCATGAGAATTTAACTTTTAGAGGCAGTCGTTAAATGACTACCTCCAAATGTTCAATTCTAATGACTTTTTTTAGGGATGTTTTCAAAAACCACATCGAAAAGTTAAATTCTCATGAATTTCAAGGGGGCAGCTTCAAAAAACCACCATGAAAAATGTATTTTGGGGCAATTATTAATTAACACGCCCCCCCCCCCCCACAAAGGAAAAAGTCATGAGAAAACACTTTTGGAGGAGGTTGTTAGAAACCCCTTTCCATAAAAAAAAGGTTCATTTTTCATGACTTTTGGGGTGATCTGAATTGGAAGTGGAATTCACCCATGGTATTTACCCATGGAATTGTAAATCATGGAGGCTATAAATAACGAGTCTCGATTTGTAAAAGGATAGATGGATCTACCACGATCTAGCTATAACTATTTTTCTTTATTTCAATAGACTTTCTTTGGGTCTTTTCTTCTTCTCTCTCCACATTCAAGTTTTTCAAATTTTAACCCTAAGATCTAGACCAGTGGTATCAAATAAATTATTTTCTTGTATTCACTTTTTCTCACCCTAAACCATGATGAGATCTCAAGTAAAATATATGAAAAATTCACTTCTCACTTATATGGAAGATTTTAGCATCCATTATTGTGCGAACCTCTCTTTTAGAAGACCATGACCAACAACAAACCTTAGCTTTTTGTGATTACACTACATCACATGGAGTCTCTCAACATATGATATCTACACAAGTCTGAAAACTTCATTCCCCTCTCCCCTCAGAGGTTAATTCCAATGCTTGGGGAGAATAAATATGCAATATCTACAAGAGATCCACCTATTAATTACAAACCTACACATGGAAATCCCAGTCATTTCATAGTTAATTGTTTTGGCAGTGGGGATGATACTGTTGATTTAAAGAAGATATATGGAATTGTAGACCTTTGAATGAAGTCCAATATTGAGAAGTGGGTCATAATGATGAAGAAGAGAGGGGATTATTCATCTTCATTCCCAAGTGAGGTGTTGGACAATGTGTTGTTTGTGAATTCGATCAAGGATAGGTGTATTATTTTGCTAGTAGGTAAGGCCTAGAGTTACTAGAAGGTATCCAATGGAAACTATTCTTTGATCTCATCGGTGATCTTGGTGAGGCACTTCCACAATATAACAAGCATAACTCTCAAGGGGAATCCACAGTTCTTGAATTTCAACCTCGTTCCTCTCCACTCGGGGGCAGAACTTCACCCCTTGTTCCTAGTTATGCATAGAGCCTATACATGTCTTTCGGAGCTTAGGATTAATGACATGATTGTCTTGGATGAAAGCCTTTATCTCATAATTCATTCCTTCCTCAATTTCCATGCTCTCTCGCTCACAAATTGTGAAGGCTTAAACACTGATGGCCTGATAATCATCACAACCCATTGCAAAAACATGGAAAAGTTGGACCTACATGAGAGTGAGGTGGATGATTAAGGTGATTACTAGATGACATATTTTCTAAAAATTTGTGTTTCTCTACCTTCAATGAATTTTACTTGTCTACAAAGTGAGGTGAATCTTGATGTCCTTGAGAACCTTGTGGCTAGATTCACCTCTCTGAGGAGTTTGAAACTAAATAAAATTCTTTATTTAGAACAATTGATGCGACTTCTTGTAATAGCTCCTTAGTTGATGGATTTGGGTACATGTTCATTTTTTCAAGAGTTCAATTGGCGGAAATTTATATATTTGGGAGAATATTTTAACAATTGTAAGGAACTTAGAACTTTGTCAAGGATGTGGAAAGTAAAACCTATGTATCTTCATGCCTTGTCTTATGTGTGCTCAAACTTGACATTCTTTTAATTCACACTATGTCAATATCCAAAATATGGAGTGGTTCTAGCTTGCTTTTAATTGTCATCACCTAGTACGGATTCGGGTTCTTGATACTATTGGAGACAAGGGATTGGGAATTGTATCATCAAGTTGTAAAAACTTAAGAGAATTATAAGTTTTTCCAATGGATCCATTTGGCCAGGATGGAGTTAGTGTCATAGAAAAAGGAATCCTTGCAATATCTCAAGGATGCCCTAATCATAATTATGTTTTTATTTCTGTAGGCAAATGACAAATGCAAAAATTATTGTAGTGACTCAAAATTTCCCTAGGTTAACACATTTCTGCCTTTGTATCATGAATCCATACCAGTCAAATCTTTTGACAAATGAATCTATGGATGAGGCTTTTGGAACAATTAAAAACATTTGTAAGGGTTTACAATTATTAACAATACTAGGATTTCTCATCGATATATCATAGTTAAAAAGTATGTTTCTTGACCAATTACTAAAAAAAATTCAATAGTCAAACATGAATTTTGATATGTGAAGTGCATAAGAAAAAAGTGTCTATATTTTAGGTTGGGAAATGAAGAACGAAAACAAATTAATTAATTATAAAAATAAATAAAGAGATGAGCTCGAGTGAACAATTTTATGACACAAACTACATTCCACTACCACACAAAATGTAAACAAAACTGAAAACAAAACCATAACTATTAATCCACATTACCCAGATGGTTCAAACATCTAAGAAAAAAAATCCTACACCCATGTTAGAAGTCCCTAAAGATTGGTTGGGGTGAAGAAAATTTGTGAAATGTTGGCATGTACAAGAAACCAAAGATCAACATTCCTACACAAATAAAATCCTATCGCTTTTGTAACCCAACCTCTTGACTCTCTTATGGAACTCTTACAAACAAACCATCCCTCATGTTGCTACTATTCTAAACGTTATTTTCATTCAAATGATGGGGATGTGGACTAGAATATCAAAGTTATTTCCAATATTTTGTGATTCATTGTTGACCAAGAAAAAAAATCCTTATAACCCTCCTTAACATAGACTCAATTCTAATTTTAACATGATAAATAATTAAAATGTACTTAGTAGGCAGTTGTTCTCCACCCAGTGCAAATGATACGTCCATTACAATATTTCTTACCCATATAAGATGAGACTTGAAATTTGCATTGGATGGTAGAAACTTCGAAAACACTTCCATATAAGGCACATCAACCTAACCAAATAATTTCATATTGGGCATGCGTATGTGTAGAATCCAATATATAACACACTTATTCAAATAAGGCTTTTCCTAAGAGAATGTCCAGGAAAAAGAAATTTGATACTTTCATTTAAACACTTGTTAATCAATTGTCATAGATTCATAAAAGCCAAAATGATTATATAAAAAATATAAAATGATGATCAATATTTCTCCATGTGTAAAAAGAAATAACAAAGAACAATGGACATGGAGTGAGATCACCGTAATAGGATCCTTCCTTGTTTACTCTCCCATTCTAAGGCATCATGTATTTTTGTTGTTCATGAACATCAGCTCCTAAAGTTTTTAGAATCTATACAATGTTTTTCTTGGATCAATATTGAGCATAACAATAAACCCATTCTCTTAAAGAAAAAAAATTCATACCAATAATAAAGTAAGGATATGTATGCATGTGCACTTGTTGGTGGGCTAGTGGAAAGGGAACAAATTTTGACAAACAAAAGGCACAATAAAAAAACAATCATCACCCACTGAGCCTATAAAATAGAGTTCATGACATGATGAACCCTAATCAAATTCCTCATACTGGATTCAAGGTCTTTTCTACTCACAATCTATATCCTCTATTCTCCAACATTGGCCCCCACAATATCTATTCCTTTCAACAAGAAACTTAATGAAGCCATTTTCTACTTAGATTTATTTGCACAACCCTAAACTTGAGCAAAAATGGAAAGTACAAGTCACAAATAAGGTTATGTTCTAGGTGTTGTAATCAAGCAGTAGAGCAATTTAAGAAGTGGATATATTAAAGTAGCAAACATAGTAAGCCAAATAAAATCATATGCCTATAATATAGGCATCATCAAATGGGGCTATGGAATAGGAAGGCTTAGAAAAGTAACCATTTTGACATCATATTTTCTAATCAGACTTTTTCCTAATGGGTTCCTGGTTTTGCTTATGATCTACATCTAGTGTTTTCTAGACTCCAAAATTAGCCTCTGTAACATCCCTGCCTTTTCTATAAGCAACCTAATGAAGCCTAGTTTACTTTTAAGTCTTGAGTTATTTGTGTAACCTTTAACTTGTGCAGGAATAGGTTGTATAGAACACAAGGTAGTATTTTCTCCAGATGTAGCAAGCCACATAGAAATTTAAGAAGTAGCTATATAAAAGAAACAAAGATAGTTAGCCATACAAAAACATAAGCCAACAATGGATGTATTGTAAGCTCAATCCAGATGCCCACTTATTGGAAAGAAATAAAACATCAGGATGACATGCCAAGATGTCCTAGGTGCTAGGGTGTACCAACACATGCCAAGGAGTGTTAAAGAGTGCTAAGGAAACACAAGGGAAAACTAGGTAAAAATGCATGGAAATGAATGAATAAGAGTTTGTGATTAGGAGTGTCAACAAGCTCTAAGTGTGCTAAGGAGAGAGTGAAAAGGTATGTTAGGTAGTTCCAAGGAATGCTAGAATGCTAAGGTGACATGCCAAGATGTGCTAGGTGCTAGGGTGTGCCAATGTGTGCTAGGGAGTATTAGGGAGAGTTAGGGAAACACAAGGAATCACTACGTCAAAATTCATGGAAATGAACGAATAGGAGTGTGTGACAGGGAGTGTTAATAAGATCTAGGTGTGTTAAGGAGGGAGTGACAAGGTTATATGCTAGGTACTACCAAGGTATGCTAAACTACGAAGGCGTGTCAGGAAGTGCTAGGGTTTGCTAGGGAGTGCCAAAGTATGCCAAGGAATGCAGGGGATGCTAACAAATGCCACATAGTGCTGAGGCATTCTAAGACATGTCAGGTGCTATAACATGTCAGGATGTAAATTGTGTTACTTAGTTGTTTAATGGCCATGGTTGGATGTGATGAGCCTTTTATTAGTAACTTTTTAAGTGGGATGAATTGAGATTGTACATGAGTAGCCTAAGATGAGTTACAAGTAGTTCTTAGATGAGCAAGGCATATGTTGAATTTCCACAACATGTGAGAATTTGGGTTTGGTCTTAGAATATTTGATGCAAACACACTCAAGTTCCATAACACATCTACTTTTCACAACAAAATCTACGCACATCAAGGAATCAACCAGTGCACATGAAAAAATTAAAATTTTTCAAACCCTTCTTTGTTATATTACAAACTATAATAGAATAGGCTAGAGCTCCTGTATTAGGGATCCTGACCATTTATAATCACAATGATACAAGGAATACAACGAGGGCTTGGTCTTAGTCCTTTGACAACCAATCTACCTTGAACAAGACAACACTTGACCTACTTGCTAATGATGGCCATACACATCCCTTTCAGTCCACGTGTCCTAGACACATTTGGCAGTTCTTGTTGCCTCCCATTTTGGAACTCCTTAATATGCCTCTATCAATGAACTCAACTCCTTTATGTTATTGAACTCGACTCAACAAAATTTTCCCTATAACTACCTCCTTTTTCCTTCAAGATCTGCAAAATTTAGGCTCTTCGATCATTTGTTCACAACTTCGTTTGTGAAAAAATATTTGGTCTACCTTTCCTTTTCCATACTATTGCCCGAAGATGACAACTCTAGGGCTATAGAGGTCATCCTTCTTCTCACCAACACAATCCTCTATAGTATAATGAACTAAGAATAGTTAGCTAGCCCAGTTCACTGCTACATTAGTCCTTAAAATTTTTCATGCCCTTAGGCCCAATACACCTACCCTTCTACTAGTCTTGTTGTCCTTCACAAGTACATGACTTAGGGATCTTCTTTGAAAATCACCTAATAACCCTCCAACTGTACTAATATTGCCATCATTGTTTCCAACCATAGTCAATTATTTTATCGATATAGGGCCCACAACACTTCCCTCATCTAGGGCTCCTCGGATCTGCCACCTAATAGTGATTTGAGTCTTCTCAAAATCATTATTCTTGTGTACTTATTTCTTTATTGTCCAATCTATTAAAAAATATGAACTAATCCTCTTATCATCCTTCTAAAAATTTGTATATGACTGAACCAGGGTCATAAATCATCCACTAATAGTTTGTTGACTAATTATTTATAGGTTTCTTCATATCTCTGTCCAAAACTCTATGGACACTCCACCAAAATCAGCTCCTCTTCATGTCAATCCATTCCTCATATGGAAAATTTCTTTTGTTCAATCTTTTACTCAGGTTCCACCCTCCTTTGGATTTTTTATATCCACACATACTTATGCAAACCATATTCCAAATTTGTGGTTTATATTGTAGAGACAAAACTCACTCTAAGGGTCACAACCCTTTGTCTTCTATGCACATTTGTCACATTCGTAAGGGCATACCTTATGGACTAAAAATTCTAGGAAACTGCCCCAACTAGGGAATTATACTTATATTATAATTTCTATAGAACAAATGCTATCCACCCATAGAAAAAACGATGTCTCTTGCCTCCATAAGAGAGTCAAACTAGCTCATATGGATCCATAGATTATGGGCATTGATTTTATTGAATCTTGACCTGAACTTCAGATCTATACGACCCTCAAACTACAGTTACCTCAATCAATATTACACCTGAGACTACTTTTGTTTGGGCCCTAAATTTTGGTGTAGACCCTCCTCCATTTATGTTGGTATTTATCACATACCTTTCAACCCACTAACCACCACAAGATAGGGTATCAACCCTCTCTTTTATTTCAGAATTTGATGTGGCTTTCACACAAAAACACCATTAAAATCACATGCCCAAATTCTCATGAGACGCCTCTCTTGAGATCTATCTACCAAAGAGAACCAACGATATGCCATCCTACTTCCTAGCTCAAGCCCATTAAGGTATGCAACATTTTTGTGAACCCTCACATGATGATCTTGCTAACGATATTCCATCCTACTTCCTAGCTCAAGCCCATTAAGGTATGCAACATTCTTGTGAATCCTCACATGATGATCTTGCTCTTGGTGGATGATCACGACCTCCCTTCAGCAACTTTTATTTATCCCTCTAACTCGGCCTACTTTACGACTACATCTCTCCTAGCCTCCTTGATCAAATGAGATCCTTCTCACTTGATGTTCTTTACTCCATACTAAGGATTCCTTAAATAGCTTTTGCTAGCTATGCCTTTTAGGAACCATATAGAACTTACAAGTTTTATCCACTTAGACCTTAGGAAATAATAATTTTCCTTTTTAATTTTCTTTTAGATTTTAAACCCCATCTTGGGTCCAAAATCCCTTCGCTTGGGTCCTTTTTCCACAAAGCCTTTTGTGACCAAACTCACACAAACCCATCTCACTAGGATTGTGTATTACCTCCCAAGCTACGTAATTCAAAAATATAGTCTAGCTATAGTAATTGTAACTTGTTCAAGCTTTTGTAGTCAAGCGAGAACTTGATTGGGTTCCCAAGTTGCAAATCAAGTAAGGGTAGTTGTGAGGGATCATAGACAGGGAGGGTCAAGGAATAACAAGGAATGACAAGCCATGCTAACACATGTCATACAATATCAATGCATGTTGAGAAGTCTTAGAGAGTGTTGGGGCATCAAAAGGGAGAACTGGGTCAAAATGCATGGAAATGAACAAATAAGAGTGTGTGGCAGGGAGTGTCAATGAATTCAACTGTGCCAAGGATGAAGTGTGTTAGGAGAAGTTCACAATAGGGTTTTCAAGAGGCGAGACAATTACGATAAGGGGCTCGACAGAGAATTTTTAGACAGAGGGAGGCTTTGTGCTAAGCACAACACTATTTTTCCTTTAGCTATTATTTTTCTATGACATGTGGCACATTTTGGCCGAATTCTCATGCTTTTAACTATTTTATTCAACTACATATTGTACATTGTTTTGTATAAGTTTTGGGGTACTCAGCTTGTGCCGACTTATATCATGTGTGTCTTGTGCATCTTGTCGCTCTTGAAAACTCTTAGGTAATGTTGTATTGTTTATATGAACTGGACATACATGTGAAATATTGTTTGTGTAATCTATGTTGCTTAGTTATTTTATGGTCGTGGCTAGATGTGATCCTTGTCTTGGTAAGTTCTTCATTGGGACAAGTTGAGCTTGGACATCAGTGGTCTAAGATGAGTCATAGGTGGTTCTTAGGTGAATAAGGCACAACC
This sequence comes from Pinus taeda, assembly GCA_000404065.3. Taxonomy (NCBI): domain Eukaryota; kingdom Viridiplantae; phylum Streptophyta; class Pinopsida; order Pinales; family Pinaceae; genus Pinus; species Pinus taeda. Next base: position 181,905 of record APFE031081872.1, on the reverse strand, counting down.
TACTTGTAATAGGTGCAATTTGTTAATTTATTGCAACTAAAACAGGCCAATTTCACATGAACTATAGTAGCTAAAGACTTGATTGGGTTCCCAATTCGTGAAAAACTGTAAGGCTAGTTGTTAAGGTGTGAGTGTGAAGGCATGCTAGGGAATCCTAACATGTGCCAGATAGTGTGAAGCATTCAAAATATGCTAATATGTGTCAAGTGATAATGCATGCTAAGATGTACAAGGGTGTCACAATATGTGTCGGGGACAGTCAAGGCAACAAAAAGGAGAAGCAAGTTAAACTACAAGGAAATGAAAACATAAGAGGGATAATAAGTCATAAATTTACCTTTTCCAAGAGGGTCATGTTAGGAACACCAATAGTAGGTGTCAATAGGTGCCAAGTACCAAGTATTAGTGCATTCTAAGTGCCAAATATTCCTCTATTACTTCTCATATACTTTGCAATAGTTGATCTCAAATAACTTTAATATTAAACCATGCTAAAGCATACCAAGGCATCTCAACGAACTCTAGACATGCTAGGACTTTCCAAGAACGAACATGTGGCAAGTGCCAATGTGTGTAAGGGAGTGATACACATGTTATGAAGTGGTAGAGCATGTTGAAGAGTTCTAAGGTGTGCCAGAGAGTCCTAATGCATGCTAAGGAGTGTTAGGGAGTACTAGGAAAACACAAGGAAGCACTAGGTCAAAATGCATGGAAGTGTAGTAATATGAGGGTGTGTCAGGGAATGTAAACAAGTGCTAGTTGGCATGCCAATGATGGAATGAAAAGGTATGCTAAGTAGTGGTAAGACATCTTAGGGAATACCAGAGCATGTCAAGAAGTTTCAGAGTGCACTAGGGAGTTCTAGTGTGTGTTAACATGTGCCAAATAGTGCCAAGGCATTCTAAGACATGAGATATTCTAAAGCATGCTAGGATGTACAAGGTGCTAGGGTATGCCAATATGTGTCAAGGAGTGTCCAATAAAGACGAGGAAGAACCAAGCTAAAATGAAATGAAATGAACACATAAGAGGGTTAATAAGTCATGACTTTATCTTTTCCAAAGGGGGCATGCTAGGCACACTAATAATAGGTTCCAATACATGCCAAGTGCTAATGTGTGCCAAGAGCTAATGTATGTTAATGCATGCCAAAGTGTTTCAGGGCATGTTAGGGACTACAAGGCATGCCAACACATGATAGGAGTGTTCTATGCTATTGTAGGGCCTGCCACATGTGCTTGGGTGTCCTAGTCATGGTAATATGTTCTAAGTACAAATATTTTCCAATACATGAAAGGTGCCAAGGAATGTTGGTGTGTGAAAAAACATGTTAAGATGTTCCAAAAGTTTTGAGGAGTGTTAGGTCTCTCTCATTAATAGAATTGACAGATCTTAATTATGTATTAAATAATATAGTTCCTACACACACTAGTGGAACTTATCTAAAGGGAATTTGTTAGATAATAAAACTAATAGAGATGAATCATGTGTTGACTTGTAGGAAAATTATATTTTCATTACTTGAGGGAGATGGTACACACTAATTACTTCTTAACAAATTGACTAACTCTAACCAATATGCTCTTGGAGACATAATGAAAAATACTCCACGACAATGGTCTTAAATCATTATCTTTTGACAAAATATATAGTAGCATGCACATCACATCATAAAAAACTCATTGAAATGATCAATGATGACCAAATTTTTTTGGTTCTCACCAAAAGTAACCAAAAAGAGCATTGGTGAGGGTCAATAAAACATCATCACTAGAAATGTCACCAAAGAGAGAATTAGTGATGGGCCTTTAACAACCCTCACCAAAAGTGTCATTAAAAATGCCTTTGGGGCCAAACATTAAAGGAATATCACTATTGCACTTACAATAATGTTTTTTAAAGGATCTTCACCATATATGACATTAGTGACAGAGCTTAAAGGTCCATCACAGGCATGACCCTCACCAATTACCTTTTTTATTGTAGCGCCTTCTCTACCTAACTTGAGTGCCCTACTCTAATTCCCATATATTTTAGAAACTATATTAGTTAAGACATTATATTTAGTAGCTGAAATAATGATAATAATGGCATGATGGCCAAGGTTTTATTTTGAAAAAAAAAAAACTATGATAATGTAATTAGTTGAGTTTGAAAGAATTAAATGTGGTGTTGAAGGAATTATATGGAAAGAACAACTGAACAAATGACATCATTATCCTAATCCATAATATAGGTTGGATATATGGGACAAAGGAAAAAGATAATTAAAAAAAATATTAAAATTTCCCAAATCACTCCAAAGAAAAACTCCAGGAGTGAAATCACGTGATTTACTATAAGTATAGAAAAATCTGGAAAATAAGTTGGTGAGGGGGAAACAACACTGGAACGGGTGAAAATAATCATAGTGGAAAAAGAACAGCCTTAAAGGATGAAGAAAAATCCTTTCAAGAAAAGAAAAACAAGAAAATCCTATGCTATGGGGATTGGAAGAACCCAGAAAAACGGGACATCATTATAGAAAATCTGCCAGGGAAAGTGAGGCATTAAAATGCCTTCACTAGGATAGTAGAGGTTGTTGATTCTGAGAATAAAAGAGATCTGAGCTCAGGGGGAACCGGAGGTGACGGTTCAAGTTTGGTTGGAAATATTTTCTTTCCAAGCTAATTTGGTTGTTGATAATCTGATCTTCTGGTACCAAAGTATTTATTTCTTATCATTTTTATGTTTTAATTAAACTGATTTGATTATTTTCTATAAAAAGATTTGACCATGAATAATCATTGTTTTATTCTTATTTTGGGTATTTAACTAAAGAAATGTAGATTCATTTGGCATGGATGAAATCCTAAGTTTTTCATGGTTGTGGCTGCAGAGACCCTAGAGTCCCTTTACATGAATGTAATTAGATTTGATTTGGAGTGTGGATTTTATTAGTCATGTAACAAATCCCTACAACTTTTCTCTAATCTGTAATTCATCTGGCTGAAACTTTAAGTTCATATATGTTTATTATATTAGAAGTAACTGAGAAAAAAAAATTATAGGAATGGTAGTAAATAGGCATTCATGCATGTAATTTGAATATAAAAGTGAGACTGTTGGGTACAAAAGTGTATACCTAAAGGGTCATATTGTTGTAAGGGTTTCCTGTGATAATAGTACATTAACTCACAAGGTGAGACTAGTGAAACTAGGATATTCTCAACAAAAGAAACATGAGCCGGTGATTTATATTCATTAGTACCAAAAAGAAAATATTATAAATCGATTTTAACATAAGATTTAATAAGTGAAGTAATAACATCAAAAATAAAACTTGTAAAAATATCAAATAGCTTAAGCTAACAATTGCAAATGAATTCGTGGGTGGGAAAGCCACTTAGTAATTCTATGTATTAATGGAATTCCCAGAAAGCAAAAATGACATATAGGAAAGATCTATTCTAGATATTAAGTACATAGAGCTACTAGAACTTAGTTTTCTTTCCATATTAGAAATAATTTCTTCATTAATTATGGGAAATGTAGAGACAACTATTTAATCAAAAATTGATTGTGTGGTAGCACCACATGTAGAACATTACATAAGTACAAAGTACTCAAATGCAAAACAAAACTCTAGTAGTAAGTATCGAGAACTAACACTGCTACCTCAATCACTCAGTATAATGGTATAATTGTAAATTAAACACTGATGGAAACAAGGACTAACTGTACATGTCATGCATAAATGAAGCTAACTCGAAATATTTTGAACACTGGTTAGGAATGGTAAGCCAGAAGGCATACATATTACAGTAAGTGATTCTTTTAAATAAATTAACAGACATGTAGTGAACATAGCAGATACACCTATCTTCTCGAGCTTAGTCAAAGGCTACCAAATGAATATCATATATAACTATACCTATATAATGGAAATTATGAATAGTAGTAATATAGAAACTGATGCAAGAGCATCTAGACTTAGCGAGCAATGTGATGGTTTGTTCACATTTTGTGGCTAAATGAGTTGAATTTCATTAACCTAAGTGGTCAAAAGTCAGTTTTACTCAAGAGGGTTGGATCTCTCGAAAAGAATCTGTATTTCATTTATTGTAATAGTTAGGAAATTGTCTTATTTTATATTAAGGGATAAGTTGTTAGTGTAGGTGTGTAATGGAGCTTGAAAATAGAGATTTGATTGTTGGAATGATTAAAATAGAGAATGAGTTGTTAGTACTATTAGAGTAGGATTCAACTCATAAAGAAAAGAAAACATAATGAAAAGAGATTAGATAAGATGATTGAGATGGGAGTGAGAAGCGAGAGTTGAGAGATAGATAGGTTTGGAGGTTGGAACAAAGGTCTTTAAAATTGTTGTAATGAAGTGAGGGGGCCAAGACTCTGTAATTATCATTATATTGAAGAAATTGATTCAGTGTGTGATTGGGTGTCAATTCTGGTGAAGACTCCCATTTACTTCTGTGAATCTGCGTTCTGAAACTCATCCAGGTGTTTTCTCTGTTTTTGGTATTTAATTATAATCGTAGTGCTTATGTGTTAGTCAAGGTCATTAGTATTAAGGACAATAGTAGAAGAGCACAAAAACGCTTGACTGCGTTGAAGGCTCGTACTCCATCCTAACCATCGATCTAAGTTTCAATCACTTATGTCATAGTCAAAGGCGGGGTTAAGCTTGTTTTTAACCTATGTGTTGGTTGTAGACCCACAGGCCATAGGATTTGATGGCCTCTCTTATCTAATGGATATCAAAGTTTAAAGTGATCGAAGTTTAAGTCAAAACCTGGACTTGAATTTTTATAGATCAAGGTTTATAAACCATGTCAGCTCCGTGAGGTGGGTAAGTGTTGTGCAAGTTCCATGTGTGATATCGTTGTGAACCAGTGGATCCATCACGCTTTGATTAACGACATAGAGTGAAGCATGTGTGGAAAAATGGAAAGTCAACGTGGGAAGTCAACTTGGAATTGGTGTTGTTCAATCGTGTTGTTCAATTGATGTTGTTCAATCAGTGTTGTTCAATTGTGTTGTTCAGTTTTTGTTTAATTGTTGTGGTTCAATTGTTGTTCAATTGACATCCTACGTCATTTTTGGTATCAAAGCACAAATATTGAGTTTGACTGTAGTAAACATGCTACCAAGGAGAGGAGCTAGAATAGGTCGAGGAAGACCTGAAGCAAATGTAGTTCTACTGGAGGAGATCCAAAGTCTGCATACAAGTATGGACATAATGGAGACAACTCAGAGAAGAATTCCTAATGAAAGAGTTGCCAGTGTTGCAGAAGAATCTTCTAAGGAAGAAGAAGAGAAGGAAAATGAAACTACCGAACTTATCAAGATGTTGGCTAAAGTTTGTGGAAAATCAAACGTGGAAATTCCTATGTATGGATGGAGTCTCAATGCGGAGGAGATAATGGATTGGATCAGTTCACTGGACAAATATTTTGACTATGAAGAGGTTGATGAAAAAAAGAAGGTGAAATTTTCAGTTACCAGATTGAAGGGTCATGCAGCTATTTGGTGGGATGAACTACAAACATCTAGAACAAGAAAAGGGAAGTCCAAGATCAACCAATGGGACAAAATGGTGAGTAAAATGAAAGTTAAATTTATGCCAAAATATTATCAGTTAAATCTTTTCAAACGGTTACAAAATTTAATGCAAAAAGGAATGTTTGTTAAAGAATACATAGAAGAGTTTTATAGATTGAGTATTAGAGCAAGACTTGCAAAGGATGATATGGAGAAGGTAGCCAGATATATCAATGGTTTAAGATATGACATGCAGGATGAGATCATCTTGTTGAGTCTGAAGACCATTGAAGATGCCTATCAAGCAGGTTTGAAGGCAGAAGAGAAGATGTTGAGAAAACAAAATTTGAGGAATAGAGGGAAATGTTCAGGAAGAGGTAGAGGAACTACCAGACCAAGGTTTCAGCAACATCAGAAAAAAGTAGGAAGTTCAAGTAACAGACCACCGCAAAGAGGAGACTCTGCTAGAGGAATATTTTCACCCAAAGGAAGAGGCCGAGGAAGAGATATTCGGTGTTACACATGTGGAGAATGGGGACATGGATCGTGGGGTTGTCCTCATAATAAAACAACAAACCAGCGAAATGTGAAAGTAGTTGTTGTAGTAGAAGAGAAACCTCAGATCGTGAAAAAAGAAGAAGGACCTGAGGCAGGAGAATCATTATTATTAAAAGTGATATTGCTCAAAGAAAAGAAGGAATCAGAAGAACCAACACAGAGAAAGAGTTTGTTCAGAAATATGTGCAAGGAAAAAGAGAAGTGTTGTAAGATGGTGATAGATAGTGGGAGCACAGACAATATTGTTTCTACAGAAATGGTAAACAAGTTGGGGCTATTGAGGACAGAACATCCAACACCTTATAAGGTAATTTGGTTGTAGAAGGGGCACCAGATCACTATAACAAAACAGTGTAAAGTATAATTCCATATTAGCACTTACAAGGATGTGGTCCTATGTGATGTAATTCCAATGGACGTTTGTCATATATTACTAGGGAGACCATGGTAGTATGATCGGAGAGCCATACATGATGGCTAGAGGAACACCTACACAATAGAAAAAGACAGGAATAGACATATGATGTTACCATTGCATAAGGAAGCAGATAAGGAAGTACTAGAAAGGAACATTATGCTGATGAATGGAAAGAAGTTGCTACAGGAGGTTGTGAAAAATGAGGATTTGCATTTTGTTATTGTGGGAAAACCAAAGGTAATTTTAATTTCCATGAACTTGGATGATTTTCCTAAAGAAGTTAAAATTTTGTTAGATGATTTTGCTAACATTATTGTGAATGAGTTGTCGAATGCGTTGCCACCTATTTGGCGTATCAGTCATCACATTGACTTGATACTAGGAGCGAGTTTGCCAAACAAAGCTACTTACATGTTAACACCTTAGGAGAATGCAAAAATTGGAAGGCAAGTGTAATATCTCAAAGATAAAGGGTTCATTTGGGAGAGCCTTAGCCCATGTGCAGTGATGACACTATTAATCCCAAAGAAAGGATGCGAATGGTGAATGTGTACAGACTCTAGATCCATCAACATAATTACTATCAGGTACCGATTTCCTTTGCCACGTATGGATGACTTGATGGATTGTCTGAGTGGGTAAGAGTATTTCACTAATATAGATCTAAAGAGTAGTTACCATCAAATAAGAATCGAGGAAGGATATGAGTGGAAAACAACATTTAAGACAAAAAATGGCTTATATGAGTGGTTAGTGATGCCTTTTGGGCTCACTAATGCACCCAGTACCTTCATGAGACTGATGAATGAAGTGCTGAAAGAAGATGCAGGCAGGTTTATAATTGTCTATCTTAATGACATTTTAATTTTCATTAAAATCAGAGAAGAACACTTGGAGCACATTAAATTGTTTCTTAAAACCTTACAGAAAGAGAAACTATTGATGAATCGGAAGAAGTGGAGTTTCATGAAAAAGGAATTAGTCTACTTGGGATTTGTAGTTTCGAAGGAAGGAATAAAAATCGATGCAGAGAAAGTCCAAGCAATTTGGAACTGGCCTATTCCAAGGAATATATTTGAGGTAAGAAGTTTTCATGGTATTGCAAGTTTTTATAGGAAATTCATCAGAGGGTTTAGCTAGATTTGTGCACCAATTATTGAAACAATCAAGCAGACTAATCAGCCATTCAAGTGGATGGAAGTAGTGGACAAGAATTTTAAGTTGCTAAAGATGAAAATCACAGAGAAGCCAGTCTTAGCTTTGTCAAACTATGGTAAAGTATTCCAAGTTGAAATTGATGATAGTGGAGTGGCAATTGGAGCAGTCTTGAGCCAAGAACAAAGGCTGATAGTGTATTTCAATGAAAAGTTTAATGATGATAAAAATAAGTATTCATCTTATGATAAAGAATTCTATGCCATTGTACAAGACTTAAAGAAATTGAGACATTATCAATTACCAAGAGAGTTTATATTGTATATAGACAATCATGCAATGTACTTTATTAACAATTAGCCGAAGTTGAGTCAGAAACATGTCAAATGGATAGATTTCTTAAAAAGTTTCACTTTTGTAATAATACATACCATCGCCAAGATGAACAAAGTTGTTGATGCTTTAAGTAGAGTGGTAGGATTTGAAGAAATGGCTAATATGTATAAAGATGGTAGAATTTAAAGATATTTATGCAGCTGCACAAAACCCAACAATCCATAATAGAAGCCAATGGTTGGATTATCTTGTCCAAGGAAGTTTGGTGTTTAACAATAACAAACTGTGCATTCCCAAATGTTCTATGAGGGAAAACATAATCAAAGAGAAACATAGTGGAGGTTTATCTGGACACTTTGGATAGGACAAAACCTTTGCTCAAGTAAATGCTTTTTACTACTGGCCAAAGATGCAGACTGATTTTAAGAGATTTGTTGAGAAGTGCAGGATATGTCAACATGCTAAAGGGAGAAGCTAGAATACAAGATTGTACCAGCCATTACCAATACCAACCAGGCCTTGGGATGTGGTCAGCATTTTGTTTTGGGTTTTCCAAAAGCTCAAAGAGGGAATGATTCTATCTATGTCGTTGTAGAGATATTCTCAAAAATGGCTCAATTCATTGCTTGCAGGAAAACTAATGATGCAACTCACATTTCCAATTTATTTTTTCAGAAATTGTAAGATTACATGGATTGCTTATAAGTATTGTGTTTAATAGAGATACAAAATTTATAGTTCACTTTTGGAGGATGTTGTGGAAGAAACTAGGTGCAAACCTTAGTTTCAATTCATCTTACCATCCTTACACAGATGGGAAAACTAAAGTGGTAAACAGAAGCTTGCGAAACATATTGAGAAGATTTGTGTACAAAAATCCCAAATAGTGGTATTTGGCACTAGCACGGACAAAGTTTGCTTATAATGATACTCCTAATTGGAGTAATAGTATGAGCCCATTTCAAATAGTTTTTGGGATGAATCCTAGAGGCATATATTAGCTAAGAAATTTGGGGAACAAGAGATGAGAAGTGCGAAGGCTGAAGAGTTCACCAAACAAATGCAAAAAATGCAAGAAGAGGTCAAAGGCAGATTGCAGCAAAGCAGCGACAAGTACAAGCAAAGGGTAGACCTGAAAAGAAGAGAAAAGGTGTACCAATTGGATGACTTGGTCATGATATATCTAAGGAAGGAAATATTTCTTGCTAGAACCTACAACAAACTAAAAATGAAGAAAATATGACCATGCAAAATTGTGAGGAAATTTTCAGCAAATGCATATGAGGTTGAATTTCCAGAAGGGATTGGAATATCACCTATCTTCAATGTTGCAAATTTGTATCCATACAAAGAGACAAAGACAGAGCTATAGGAGAAAACTACAAAAGATGAATTTCAAACTTTGAACTGGGAAGAACAAATGCCAAAGACAGTTAAGAGAGAGGTGGAAGTTGTTTTGGAGAAAACGGTATCCAAAAGAACCAGAGGATAGGCTTATTTTCAATATCTAGTCAAATGGAAAGGACAACCAATGGAGGATGCTAGTTGGTTGACAACATCAGAGTTGCAGAAGTATGGAGTACACCCTGAAAGTCTAAGGGATTATTCTTTTCTTCCCCAGGAGTTTGATGCAAGGGCATCTATACTTAGCCCGCAATGTGATAGTTTGTTCACATGTTGTGGCTAAATGAGTTGAATTTCATTGACCTGAGTGGTCAAAAGTCAGTTTTACTCGAGAGGGTTGGATGTCTCGAAAATTATTTGTATTTCATTTATTGTAATAGTTAGGAAATTGTCTTATTTTAGATTAAGGGATAAGTTGTTAGTGTAGGTGTGTAATGGATATTGAAAATAGAGATTTGATTGTTGGAATGATTAAAATAGAGATTGAGTTGGTAGTACCATCAAAGTAGGATTCGACTCATAAAGAAAATAAAACATAATGAAAAGAGATTAGATGAGATCATTGAGATGGGAGTCAGAAGCGAGAGTTGAGTGATAGATAGGTTCTGAGGTTGGAACAGAGGTCTGTAAAATTACTGTAATTAAGTGAGGGGGCCAAGACTCTATAATTATCATTATATTGAAGAAATTGATTCAGTGTGTGATTGCATGTCAATTCTGGTGAAAACTCTCATTTACTTTCGTGAATTTGCGTTCTGAAACTCATCCGAGTATTTTCTCTGTTTTTCATATTTAATTATAATCTCAGTGTTTATGTGGTAATCAAGGTCATTAGTATGAAGGATGGGGGTAAAAGAGCACAGAAAGGCTTGATCGTGGTTGAAAGCCCATACTCCATCTTAACCATCGATCTAAGTTTCAACCGCTTACGTCATAGTCAACGACGAAGTTAGGCCTATTTTTAAAATGTGTGTTGGTTGTAGACCCACACGCCATAGGATTTGATGGCTCTATTATCCAATGGATATCGGGGTTTAAAGCGATTAGAGTTTAAGTCTAAACCCAGACCCAAATTTTTATATATCAAGGTTTATAAACCATGTTGGCTCCATGAGGCGGGTAAGTGTCGCGCAAGTTCATTGTGTGATATCGTTGTGAACCACTAGATACAGCATGCTTTGATCAATGGCGTAGAGTGAAGCACATGTGTAAAAAGGGAAATTCAATGTGGGAAGTAAACATGGAATTACTATTGTTCAATCATGTTGTTCAGTTGTTGTTCAATCGGTGTTGTTCAATTGATGTTGTTCAATCATGCTATTTAGTTGATGTTCAATCGTTGTTGTTCAATTTCTATTCAATTGTTGTTCAATTGCTATTCAATTGTCAATTGTTGTTCAATTGTCAATTGTTGCTCAATTGATGTTCAATTGACATACTACGTCAGAAACAAATGATTAAGAAAAACACCTTGTCATAAATTGGGGGAGGGCTATCATTTTTAGCGTTACTTATGCAATTGAAATTACTAAGGGACAACACCATAGAAATAAATCATCATAGAAAAGTCTTGCCATAAACACAATGATAATGTGACTATTATCATAGTAGTAAAACAAATAGTCCATGACATAGCGGAAAACCTCAATAAATTACTGATGATTACATTAGATTAGTTAACCCCAAAATAGAATTGTCCAAGACTATGTAAATTCAAGTAAAGATAAACAATTTAGTAGGCGAATTGACCATATAAAAGTTAGAAAATACAATACGAAAGTGTTTCCTTTGGCCAAGAAACAAACCCTTGGTGAAACCCATCCACCTAAAAGAGAATAAAAAAAATAAAACTGATACAAGATCCAACCCTACTCTATTCCACCTCTCAGGGTATACCCAGAAGGTAACTTAAAATCACATTGAATGGTTGCAAATGAACTTGATAGATCCAAGGAAGGATTCAAATGTGAATGTGCACATGTTGTGTAAGACCAATAATATTAGGGAACTTGAGAACCCAAAACCAACCTAGATAATTTTTGAACCTTAGATTAACATGTTGAATATTTGAGAAAACACCATGCTTGCTGGCAAAAGTTTTGGAGATTACATGAGAGGGCATACCAAGAAACAAAGAGATGAGTTAGCGAAATAAATAGAAATTAAATTAAGAAATCAACAATTATGTATCATGGAAACTACCATAGCTAAGAACTCTGAAACCTGGCCACCATACCTTCTCTGGGAATGTAACTTCTATATGCAGGAGTTGAAGAAACCTGAGCAGTGAGTTGAAAAACAAAGTAAGGTGGTGATCAAGAGAAGAGTAGCCAACTAGAAATTTCTGTAGATTAGAAATAAACCCAGAATACAAAATAGAAACCCACCAAAATCTCTCGAAGGAGGAGGGTGAGTGAACCTTCTGCGTATCCACCTAGATCTCTAGTACAATCTCACCTAAGCCCTAAAAATAAACAATGATTGCTCAGATTCCATAGAGGAGTGATTCTTAATAAAATGTGAAAATGAAAAAAAGAAGTACACGCTATACTATTGCCCATGCAAGAACATACCCTCGAATCTTGATGAGATGAAGTAAGGGCTCCATAAGTAGAGTGATAAATCCCTCATAGATCTAGGATTTCAATTTATTTAGGGTGGCGATGGAGCTTCTCGAGAACCAAAACAACCACCTCCATTGGTGTAGGAGGGTAAGCCAAGAGGGTCGAGCAACCAGTATGTAGGAAAACCTCAAAAACAACTAAGGGTCACCAAGGAGAGCAGGATCAAAACCATGGAGTGAGGGGTTAAGGTTTGAGGTGTTGCAACCAACACCGTCAATATGCCAATATAAAATCCCAACCATTAAATTCACATCACCGGGATAATAATGAGGTCATTGATAGTACGCTTGATGAGGATGAGATCGCATGGCTAGAATGGCATGGCATTCCCTTTTTGGAACAAGATATGGTGGTAGGAACAACTACCATAGGTAGGAGGGTAGTGGCACTCTTGTAGTTCTGACAAGGGATAGGGTAGAGTGCATAGATTAGAATAAGTAATGTAATGACCAATGTACAATTTCCACCCCCATTAAATGGTCCAATTGAGCTGGGGAGGATAGCATAAGAGACAGGGTAAATTAGATTATTCCCTAAGGTCAAACAATAGGAAAAGAGTACCATGAAAATATGTGAGAAGCGACCTTGATACATTATATATAGTTAAATGGAAGTAATATATGTGATTTGCAGCTATAACCAATTATGACATTATGTAAACCAAACAGATGGTGGGAGACTAGACCAAAATTGGGTTTGTGTTGTATTGTAACACTTAGAAAAGAAGGATCAAGGTATTTGTAGGTTAACTATGCTAGAGAATATAGGAAAGCATTATGCAGTATAAGGAAATTAATTACGAAACTGAATATGCTAGTAGTACATCATACAATTTATACACTTCTGATATCATAATCAACCATCAAAGCAACAAACTGTAAGAGAAAAAAAATGTGTCTATGACTTAGTTCATTACAAATGGTATCAGAGCCCATATTTCTACACTGGGATTGCATAGAGGCTCCATTACTCGTTACTATTGCATATGATTATCATTAAAAATAAATTCTCTAATGTTGTTAAATTGATTTACTTGATTGATACCTTACACTATTTGAAGGATGGAGGATACAACCCCAAACATTACTGGAGGGGATAATTTATATGTAGAACTGGGGGAAGGTGGTACATCAAAACCCGCTTAATTTGTAGAAATAATCAGAAACTTGCAACAAGAATTGGCACAACTTTGGAGTAGCAATGAGTGATTAATAAAAGTTAGTGAAGAATATGAAAAATTGATTAGATTACGGATTGAGAAATCTAGTCATAAGAGTATTGAGATGAAAGGGTCAAGATAGAAACCGATAGGGTTGACACTGGAAATCATAAAGTGAAGAAGAATCTAATAAAATAAATTCTAAAACACATAAGGATGAAAAGAAAAAGGAACTACAAGGAGAGTTCTAAAATATAAAACTTCATACCTTTGACAGGGAAAAGTAGGAGGATGCAGAAGCTTGGCTCTTGAATATGGTTAAGTAATTTAAGGTCTACAAATATGAAAGCAACCTAAAAGCAAGATTGGTTATGTATCAGTTGTGGGAGAAAACCTCCTTGTGGTGGGAAAAAATGAGAATTATACATATGTTGGAGGAGAAAATTGTTTCGTGGGAGGATTTCCAACAGAAATTTAAAGCTTGCTATCTGAGTGAGAGGTATTATGACAACTAGGAAAAATAATTCCATGAATTGAAATTGGGACAACTTACCATGGATGAGTTTGTGACCAAGTTCACCATCCTACTTAGGTATGTTCCCTACATTAGAGAGGAAAAGGCTAAAGTATAGAGATTTATGAACTATTTACGAGTAGTGTATAAAGAAAGAGTTGAATTCAATAATCCCATAACTATGGATGAAGTAATCAGGAAAGCCATAATTTGCTATCAATAGTTTAGAAATCAAAGTGAGGGCTCTCGACCCTAGCAGAGTGAGGATAAAAACAAGGTGGGGATGATTTGAATGAGAAAATTAGTTTTGTTGTGCTAAACTCCTCTTCAGAATATGTAAAGTTGCTTAAGGATTCATGAGGTCAATTTCAAGTTTTAACATGAGTTTTTGAATGTTTTAATGTAAATTTCATGCACAAATTAACATTAAAAAAGCATATAACAAACATGAACATCACCAAAATAGTATCACAACAACACATGATGAAGGAGTTCACCTCGCCTAGGCTACGTCTCCTTTGTCCAGCTTCCAATGCCTTGGCTCTCTCTATTATGCTCAAAAGTGTGATTACATCAATTTACAATGCTTAGATAGCTCTAAAACTTGTTCCAATGCCTCCAAAATGCCCAAAAATACCTTTCTAGCCTCTTTCTACACCTAATTTGGTCAAAAACTAAGGAAGTTATAAGCTTCCCTAGCTCTTTCATTATTTGTTGTACAAAATCCACCAAATCAAGCACGGGTCCTAGAAATCCGTTCTGAAATTTTCTAACTGGGCGCCAAATTCGCAAGATTCTAAGCAAATTTTTAGGTGCGTTAATTCATCCAGTAAGCCCTTAATTCCCAATTTTTAGGCCACATAGGGGGACCACGTGCCCAAGGCTAAGGCCAACGTCCCACCCCCATCGGCCAAGCCCCCACTCTGCTCCCTCACAGTCTTGTCGGGTAGCATGCACCCAAGGGTTGGCCCCCATGGTTGGCCCTTTTCCCGAATGGTGCACCTCCCCAACTTTAAATATATGTGGAACTCAATATATATTAAGACATAATGTATGGCATGTTGGCAATGGCTTGGAATTTTCATGTGGTGGCCCTTGGATGGGCCACATGGTAGCCTGTGGTTGGCCATCAACCAACCAATCAAAATGTGCCACCTAGGCACATGCCACTTGTCAACACACAATTAGTCAGAGGTAAAATAGTCGCATGCATAGTCACCATGCCACGTAGGAATGCCCAGTCAGTGCCACATCAGCAGTACAGACTACTTACTAGGATCCTTACATTTTTTCTAAAATTCAATTGTTTAGGAAAATGAACATAACATGTTTCTAGGAGCATACATAATCTATTTTGCACGAAACAAGTTGCACTGAATTCAAGATGGTGATCACTATGTGATCATTCAGGCTCCACACCGACCAATAAATTTTAAATGTGAGCAAATTTTTTATCACCTGATCATTCCTCCACATTGGAAGATTTTGGACCCCAAAAGATCACTTTCAGTTGTTCAGAAGGTGACGGTATAGTTCCCTCACCTTTCCAATCTTGATCCATTTGGCTTTGGAAGGATTTGTTCCTTTGATCCCCACACGAAGGTAATCCACATTCCCTCATTTTGAAAACCTTGTTCTTCTATCAAGAATGTTGTCTTGCTACAGTTCATCAAGGTATTCAGGAGAGAAATATTCAATGGATGGGATTTTAACATTCTCTCCTAGATCTTCAATCAAAGGAGGTTCATACAACCTTAAAATTTCCACATTAACAATAGCATAAATTTGCATATATGATGGCAAATCCAACCTGAAGGAATTGTCACCAATCTTTTTCAAAATTCTGAATCGACCATATCTAATTGGTTTCATCTTTTTACCTTCCCCTTGGAGCCTCTCTTTGCTAATGTGAAGCCAAACTTCATCACGAACTTGGAACTTGTGATCTACCCGATGCTTATCGTGCCTTGCTTTGTACTTTCCTTGGCTCTTTTCCGGCTATCCTTCAGCTCTTTTGTGTACCAATTAGATTTGTTCAATGAACATTCTTGCTTTTTCTATGTCACCATGACCATCAATAGAAGCATCCTTTCCAAAAATGAATGCCAAAGGAGACTCAGGAAAGTATCCAAAACATGTTTCAAATAGCGATGTTTGAGTTGAAGAGTGCTTGGCCTGGTTTTAATCATGTTGAATGTAGTGAAAATGTTCATCCCACAACTTAGAATGCTTGTTGCAATACCCATGAAGAATAAGTATAATTTTCTTGTTCACCACCTCGGTTTGACCATTTGTTTGCAAATGAAATGTTGTACACTTTTTCAATTTGGTGTCCATGAATCCCCACAAGCTTGACCAAAAGTTCCCAACAAAGCAAGAATCTTGATCACTAATAATCGATGTGAGCAATCCAAAATGCACCCATACATTCTGAAAAATAAATGAGCATTTTGTTCAACTATAATTTTTTTCTACATGGCATCAAAATACACATTATTCTAAACCTATCCATAACTACATATAAATCATCATGACCTCTTTATGACAATGGAAGACCTCCTACAAAATCCATAGAAAAAATCTCCCATGGTTGTGAAGTTACTAGAAGTGGTGTTTACAATCCTAACTTCCTATTGTTAGGCTTATTGACTGCACATAATGAGCATCCTTTAATAAAACATGACACACTTTCAAGCATACAAGGCCAATTACAATACCTCTATAGGTGTGCCACCATCTTACTTACACTTAAATGACTAGAATTAAGAGAAGTATGTGCCTCTCTTATGATGTTGGCTCTTTCTCCCTGTGGAATACAAATCTTACCAAGATGGTACAACAAGTTATCATGCAAATGATAATCCCATTCCGCTACTTGGTTAGCTTGACTCAAGCTTGCATAAAAATCTTGAAAGTCATTGTCTAATGTATACTGCTCAATATAACTTTCATGCAAAACATAATTATGATTGATTAACGTAGTTGCACTAATAATAGGCCTAGAAATCATATCAATAACTTTATTATAGATACCTTTCTTTTACCTTATCACCAAGTGGAATCGTTGAAGAAAACCCATCCATCGGAAGTGCCTTGATCGTTGCAACTTATATTGAGATTGCAAGTATTGCAATGGATGATGATGAGTGGGAATGATTGTTTCCTTACCCATCAGGTAGTGTTTCCACTTTTTCACACTTTGCACCAACACATACAATTCCTTTCCATATTTATTTGAATTAATCACTCCACCATTGAAAGTTTCCAAATGAAAACAGATAGGCTTACCATGTTTCATGTGGACGAAACCATGGTGTAGTCACTAGCATCACTCTAGATCTCAAATGAATGTCTCAAGTCTAGAAGTGCAAGTACTGGGGCTGAACTGATCTTTCCCTTCAATGCATCAAAGGCCTTTTTCTGCTTGCCTCCCCACTAAAAAACATTTTTCACACTAGTTAATGCATGTAAAGGAACTGCTATAGAAGAAAAGTTAGCAATGAATTTCCTCAATATTGGCTTGCTCCCAAAAAAATTATTACCTTAGTAATTATCTTGGGCCTTGTCCAATTAAAAATGACATCAACCTTGGAGGGATCTATTTTCAGGTCACCTCTTCCAACAATATGACCCAAGTAAACTAAAGAAGTTTTCTAAACTCACACTTTGACATCTTTAAATACAATTGTTCTTTCTTTAATACATCAAGTACTTTTCTCACATGCATGACATGTTCATCACGAGATTTACTAAAAATTAAGATGTGATCTAAGTATACTATAACAAATTCATCAAGAAATGGCCTCAACACATCATTCATCACACACATGAAGGTAGCAGGAGCATTACATAAACCAAAAGGCATAACTAGCCATTCAAACAAATTTTTTTTTGTCTTCAATTATGTCTTCCAATTGTCTCCTTCAGTAATTCTAATTTGATGGTAGCCACTCCTTAATTCCAACTTAGTAAAATACTTTTCATTTTTCAATTCATCAAGTAAATCATCTATTCTAGGCAGTGGGTAACGGTTCTTTATCGTAATCTTTTTCAATGCATGAAGGTCCACACACATGTGCCATGTTCCATCCTTCTTTGGCACCAAAACAATAGGTGACCCACATGGCGAAGAACTTGGCCTGATGATCCCTTTATCCAACAACTCTTGAATTTTATTTTTAATTTTTTCACTTTCTATCACTGACATCTTTTACATGCCAATGTTAGGAATAGGAAAATCTTGATGTAACTGAATTTCATGTTGGATTCCTCTCTTGGGGGGCAATCCTTTTTGTTCCTGAAACATCTCATCATATTGGTTAACAACATCAACCCATTCAGATTTCAATCTTGAGTCACAACGTTGAAAAGCTTCATTATCAATATCATTCTTGGGATTGATCATTAGAAGCATAAAATTCTTGCTATAATTTACTAGTTTTTTCATCTTCCCTACATTTACAAGTGAAAGATTTAGTTTCTTTCCATGGGCTCTTGCAATGTATTCTACTCCATATTTGAACAAATGGTATTTTTTTCATGTCTATGGAAGATATATTTTCTATCATAGAGATACATGATGCCCAAAACTATACCACATATGTCTAATTGCACAACATCAAGTTCCACTTCATCTACAAAATTTGCAGTAATGGAGAATTTCAATCTACATTTTCTAGTTACTTGCAATTGTGCATTGTCACACACCCATCCTAATGGATAGGGATTATGATGTAGAATTTTTTCCACGTTTAAACTTTTGACAATGTTTTCAGAGATGAGATTGGCTTCATAACCACTATAAAAACAAGTACTAATTTTGCTATTTTTTGAGATTACCCTTATCTGAAAAAGTTCTATTCCCTTATTTTCATTTGGAGTTTCATTGTGTAAATTTGAAGTAATACTGCTAGCAATGGATTCTTTTCCTTTTATCTGCATGGATGTGATTTAGTTTCATCACCCGAATTGGATCCCAAATCTTGTTGAGTGGTTGCAGCTATCTTTTGTTTTCCCTTGTTGCTAAGTTTCGTTGGTTTCATCTTAGGATGAAGCTTCCAATAATGAGCTTCATCATCACCTTCTTTGGAACAATGCTTGCATTTTAGTTTCTCCCTTTCCTTTTTAGTGGATGCATTTTTCTTTCCTTTCACTTTGAAACCCTTTTCTTTTCATTTACCCTTAAATGACTTTTTACTACCCTCTTCTAGAGTATTTTTCCTTTTTTCCTCAAGATGAGTGGCTTGCAAACAAACCTCATCTAGATTATTGGGATTAAACATAAGGATAGTATGCCTAAGGTAATTGTGTAAAACCCCTATATACTTTATCAACGTGTCTTGTGATTTCAAATCTACACCTAACATTAGAGACCTTCTTCTAATTTCTTGGGTGTAATATTGCACATTTTGACCTTTAAGTTGTATAAATCTCTGCCAATTCATGATATCTTTCTACATATATGCTAGAGGGTAAAATTATCTTTTAATTGTAGCAATGAAATCAGACTAAGAAATTGAGATCTTACCATGATTTTTATCTCTTCTTGTGACTTGGCTTCCCACTATACTAGTGTTACACCCTCTAGCCTCAAGGAAGCTTGTTGACTCTTTATGTTGAAGGGTTTGAATTCTGCAATAGATCTCCAACTGACAAACTCAATTTTCAATATTCTCTACATTCACTTCACCATTATGCATGGGCATTTCAAATTTAACATCAAGTTTTAACTCGGGTGTTTTACCAATTCCTTTTGAGGTATGTTGATGAGTATGAGTAGGGTTGTATTAGTGGAAGAGGGTGAATATGCCTATGAAGATGAAGATGAAGATGATGGTCGAGGTTTACCTCCATTTCCATTACCTCCTCCTCCTAAAGAGCCTTCTCCTTTTCGAGGCTTGGAGCTTTCACCATGCAGTCTTGTATTCCTCACTTCATAAAGGACTTTTGCCACATTTGTCATGTCAAAGATAGTCTTCATAAAAACCCTCTCATTGTTTCTCATATTTGTAGGCTCTCCTTCATGTGATGTACTCATTGAAGCTTCAGCTGTAATTTGAGTTAGAACTGGTGGTGGAGAATGTGGCAATCTTGCACTTGTTTTCCTTGACCCAAATTCAGGACCTTCTACCAGCTTCCCTTCTCCTCTCTTAAGCTTCAACCTTGTCAGCATCACATTCACTTGTAAATAGTTAAATCCTCATTGCACAAAGAAAACCAAGAGCTTTGATATGAAACTTGATCTAAATGGGAAAAATAGTTTTCTTGTGCTAAATTCCTCCTCAGAATATGTAAAAGTGCTTAACGATGCATGAGGTTAATTGCAAGTTTTAACATGAGTTTTTTGAATTTTTTTTTGTAAATTTCATGTACAAATTAACATAAACAAATGATTGAATAGTAGCATATAACAGACATGAACATCATCAAAACAGTATCACAACAACACACGATGAAGGAGTTCACCCCCTTAGGCTATGCCTCCTTGGTCCAGCTTCCAATGGCCTGGTCGTGTCTGTTTTTCTCAAAAGTGTGAATACATCAATTTATACTACTCAGATAGCTCTCAAACCTATTCCAATGGATCCAGAATGCCCAAAAATGCCCGTCTAGCCTTTTTCTACTCCTGATTTGGTAAAAAAATGAAGAAGTTATGAGCTTCCCTAGCTCTTTCACTATTTGCTCTACAACTTCCTGCAAATCTAGCACCATCCCTACAAATCTAGCAAGAATTTTTCTAACTGGGTTCCAAATTCATGGGATTCCAGGTGAATTTATAGGTGTGTTAATTCGTCCAGTAGGTCCTTAATTTCGAATTTCTGTGCCACATGGGGAGGGAACATGCCTGGGGCTAAGGCCAACAGCCTGCCCCTACTATTCGGGCCCCCAATCTACTCCACTATGGTCCTGTTGGGTGGAACGCACCCAAGGGCTAGCCTCCATGGCTAGCCCTTTTCTTGGATGGTGCACTTTCTCAACTATTAATATATGCGAAGCCCAATATATATTAATACATAACATATGGCATGTTGGAAATGGCTTGGACTTGTCACTTGGAGGTCACAAGTTCGACCCCCACCCACTGCTACTCGGACCTTAACCTAATTTTTGGTGGCCCTCACGCTGCCACGTGGTGGCCCTTTTCTGGACCACGTGTCAGCCTGTGGTTGGCCACCAACTAACCAATCAAAACTTGCCACCTAGGAACCTTCCACTTGCCAACAAACAATTTGTCAGATCTAAAATAGTCACATGCAAAGTCACCCTACCACATAGGCATGCCCAGTCATTGCCATGTAAACAATTCGAATTATTGACGAGGCTGCCTGCATATATATTTTTTTTGAAATTCGCCTGTTTAGGAAAACAAACAAAACATGTTTCTAGTAACATGCAGAGTCTAGTTATCGTGAAACGAGTTGCGCTAGATTTAGGACAACGAGAACTATGCAATCGTTCAAGTTCCACACCAATCCAACAACTTTAAATTTTGAAAAAATGTTTGAGCACCTGATCAGGGGATGAACGTAAAGAGGCGGAAGCCATCCTATTTAAAGAAATTTAGTAAGGACTACCAATGGAAAAAATAAAAAATAAAAACAAAAAAAATATAAATATAAATAAAAAAAAAAAATATAATAATAATAATAATAATAATAATAAAATAAAATAAATAAAATAAAAATAAATAAATAAATAAAATAAAATAAAAATTAATAGAGATGATCAAAATCACCCAACATAATCTTACACTGGCTTCAAATATGTAGAGTTGGGCAGCAAGAAGAACACAAGGGGTAAGGAACAAGAGCCACTAAAGTGTTGGGGCTGTGGTGAACCACAGTTGCTATGGGATTGTCCCCACAACCCCAAGTCCATTCAAAATGTATAGGTGGCACATGAAGCCTCAATGGTAACGATGTGGCCAAAAGCATTCCGAGAATTAGCACGACATTGGATGATCAGCAAGGATAACATGAATATACCATAATTGATATTGAAGATATTATTCAAAACCAAATTTTATTTGTTTTAATAGACCCTGAGACTAGCCTAAGCTACATAAATCCTCATATTGTGGAAAAGTGTAATTTAAAATCAAAAAAGTTTCATAGTTCATGGCTGGTACAATTAGCCACTGGTACCAAACGGAAAGTGACCCATGTGGTAAAAAATTATGTAGTGAATTTAAATGGATATCTCACATAAATCAACTTAAACATCCTTCCCTTAGGATCATATGACCTTTTAACTGGGATGGAATAGTTGAAACAACAAAACGCTATTGTGAATTGTTTGGAAAATACTATGAGTTGCGTTGATTCACAAGGGAATTCTTTTTTGGTGAAAGGAAAACCAAAACCAGTTTTGGTTAGACAGGTAACATCCTTATAGTTGAGAAGAACAACAAGGAAACACTGTAAATTTTATATGGTGCATGTGGAATAACACGAACAACAGACAAAAGTTGAAAGGTTAGATCAGTTACCTATGGTACGAGAGTTTCAGGATGTGTTTCCTGAAGAAATTCCCAAATTACCCCCTTGGAGGAACATAGATTTCTCAATTTACTTAATGTTAGGTGCTACACCAGTGTCCATAGCCCCATGCCGAATGAGTACCCTAAATATGTTAGAATTAAAAATGCAGCTACAAGAGCTGCTAGATAAAGGCTATATCAAACTGAGTGTATGACCATGGGGAGCTCCGGTACTACTCGTTAAGAAAAATGACAGTACATTTAGAATTTGTATTGACTATAAATAGCTGAATAAATTAAACATTAAAAACATATATCCTCTACCCCGAATCAAGATCTGTTTGATCAAGTGAGGGGGGAAATTGTTTTTTCAAAGATTGATCTGTGAACTGGATATCATTAGTTATGCATAAAGGTTGAAGATATACGTAAGGCATATTTTATAATAATGTATGGTCATTACGAGTTTGTGGTATTACCTTTCCGACTCACTAATGGACCTACGACCTTCATGTGTCTCATGAACAGTGTGCTCCATAAGTACCTTGACTAGTTTGTGTTAGTCATCATTGATGCTATTCTAGTGTACTCTAAAAATCAGAAGGAACACTAAGAGCATCTTAGATTGGTGTTGCAAACACTGAAGGAGCAAAAAATTTATGAGAATAAAAGTAAGTCTAAGTTTTATAAACCCAAAATCCAATATTTATGACACATCATCTCCAAAGAGGTATTGGCAGTGGACCCGGAGACAGTTAAAACCATTATGAATTGGCCAATACCAAAAGATGTAACAGAAATTCATTCCTTCATGGGGATTGTTGGGTACTACTGTAGATTTGTGCAAAGGTTTTCAAAGTTGTCTTACCCCATTAGCTCTCTACAAAAGAAGGGGGTGAAGTTTGAATGGATAGACAAAGTCCAGGAGAGTTTTAATAAATTAAAGAAAATGTTGACAACATCCCCTATTTTAAAGATAACATACCCAAATAAGGAGTTTACCATGTGCATTGATGTTTTTCTAGAAGGAATAGGGGGTGTGCTACTGCAAGACAATGTGGTTATAGCCTATGAGTCAAAAAACCTGAAAAAACATGAATATAATTATGCTATTTACGACCTAGAGTTAGTTGCAGTAATCCATGCCTTGAAAATGTGGAGGCATTATTTGATGCGAAAGGGTTGGTAACCAATTATATCAGCATAAAGTATTTCTTTAGCCAACCTGATCTAAATGTTATGCAATCAGTATGGTTAGCTTTCCTCAGTGAATTTGACATGGAAATGAAACACATTAAG
Organism: Pinus taeda; assembly: GCA_000404065.3. Classification (NCBI taxonomy): domain Eukaryota; kingdom Viridiplantae; phylum Streptophyta; class Pinopsida; order Pinales; family Pinaceae; genus Pinus; species Pinus taeda. Next base: position 158,418 of record APFE031081872.1, on the reverse strand, counting down.
GGAAAAGAAAACAAAATTGCTGATGCACTAAGTAGATATTCTCATTCATGATTTCCAATAAAAAAAGCAGTGTAAAAGCAGATTTGGAAGAACATATACAGTTTGTAGTGCAACAAGACCAGGATTATCAAGAAATGCAGCTAAAGTTACAACAGGGGGAAATATTGGGATCTTCTTTAAACCTGAGAGGTTTAAGTACATATCATAATAGGTTCTATATTCTAGGGGTAGCAGCATTAAAACATATGATTCTAGATGAATGCCATAAGAGACCATATGCCATCATCTGGGGCATCAAAAAATGATAACAGCCTTAAGAAGATCGTTTTTATGGACAGGTATGAAGAAAGAGGTGGCAGACTATTTAGCCAAATTTCTAGAGTGCCAACATGTGAAAGTGGAACACCAACATCTAGCAATATTGTTGAATCCACTACCCATACCTGAGTGGAAGTGGGAGGTGATCTCCATGGATTTTATAACTGGATTACCAAGGACCAAGCATCAGCACGACTCCATTATGGTGGTAGTTGATACATTGACTAAAGAAACACATTTTATCCTAGTACAATCCACTTTTCGCGCTGCACAAATTGCTAATGTCTTGATGCGGGATATCTTCAAGATACATGGGACACCAAAGATGATAATATTTTATAGGGATGAAAAACTTACCTCCAAATTTGGGAAAGCTTTGTTCGGGGTTTTGCGAACTAAGTTGAACTTCAATACTGCATACCATCCACAGACAGATGTGCAAACTAAAAGAACAAACCAAATTCTGGACGATATGCTTTGAATGTATGTGATCGATAGGCCCACTAAGTGGGAAGATTTTCTACGTCTAGTTGATTTTGCCTATAATAACAACTACCGAAATACTATCAAGATGAGCCCCTTCGAAGCCTTGTATGGTAGGAAATTCCATACCCCACTCTGTTGGAGCCAACTCAAGGATAGATTGATTTTTGGACTAGATGTTGTGCAGGAAATGGAAGAGACAATGCAGAAAATTCAACAGAATATTAAAAATGCCCAAGATCGACAAAAGAGTTATGCAAATAGAAAAAGGGCCCATAAGGAGTTCAAAGTGGGAGAGCATTTGTCTTTGGGGGTTAAACCTCAAAAAAGTACTCTTAGAACCAAAGAGTGTGCTAAATTAGCACCCTGATTTTGTGGACCATTTGAAATTATAGATGGCCTGGGTCTAATAGCATACTAATTGCCTCTACCTAGTCATGTTAAAGTTCATAATGTATTTCATGTGTCATTACTGAATATGTTCATGATCCTTCTCATATAGTTGATTGGAATGTGTTACAGGTGGATCCCAAAGGAGACTTTCTACCAAAGCCACTTCGTGTCTTGGAGAAGAAAGAGACCATGCTCCATAATCGGGTCATGTCCTAGGTTAAAGTGTAGTGGAGGCACTTTACTCTTGAGGAGGGCACTTGGGAACTTGAATACAACATGAAAACAAATTATCCAACTTGGTTTGCCAAAGAAATTTCTGAGAAATAAAAATCGAGGATG
>APFE031081872.1:140836-156865 GCA_000404065.3 Pinus taeda | reverse complement strand
GGGGGGGGGTAATTCCCCTCTATTTCAGAAACTGTAATAGTTAAGACATTATATTTCATAGTTGAAATACAGATAATAATGGCATGATGGCCAAGGTTTTCTTTTGAAAAAAAACTATGATAATGTAATTAGTTGAGTTTGAAATAATTAAATGTGGTGTTGGAAGGAATTATCTGGAAAGAACAACGGAATGAGTGAGATCATTATCCTAATCCATAATCTAGGATGGATAGATTGGATGAAGGAAAATAATAATAAAAAATAATAAAATTTCCCAAATCACTCCAAAGAAAAACACCTTGAGTGAAATCATGTGATTTACTAGATAAGTAGAGAAAAATACGGAAAATAATTCACTGCAGGGAAAACAACACTGGAAGGGGTGAAAAAGCACTGTAGTGGAAAATGAAGAGATTTAAAGGATGAAGAAGAATAATTTTCAAGAAAAGAAAAACAAGAAAATCCTAGGCTATGGGGATTGGCAGAATCCATAAAAACAGGATGTTGTTATAGAAAGTCTGGTAGGGAAAGTGATGCATAAAAATTCTTTCACTACGATAGTACAGGTTGTTGATTCTGGGAAGAAAATAGGTCATAGCTCAAGGGGAACCGAAGGTGACAGTTCAAGGTTGGGTGGCAAGTTGTTCTTTATAGGCTAATTCAGTTGTTGGTAATCCAATCTTCTCATAATAGAGTATTTATTTTCTTATGAATTTTCTATTGTAATTGAACTGATTTGATTATTTTCTGTTCAATTTTCTAACCACGAATAATCATATTTTTGTCCTTATTGTGGTTATTTAACTAAGGAAATGTAGATGCATTTGGCATGGATGAACTCCTAAGTTTTGCATGGATATGGCTCTAGTAACGGTATGGCTTTTGTAAGAAATATAGTGGCGAAGACCCTGGAGTCTCTTTGCATGAATATAATTGTGGGTTTTAACACTGTACAGAAATTACCTGCGCACGAATTCTAAAACAAAGAAAATAAACAATGCGAGAGCATAATACATAAAACACATATGTACAAAGATTTTCCCCTAGATCCCAAAACTGGGACTACCATCTTGATTTTTCATTATGTTCCTTTCAATGTTACAATACATATCTATACATGCTGAAGCATCCAATACCATGGACCGAAAACCATCGCGTCCAAAACCATGGACCGAAAAACCATAGGTAGGTACACCCAACCTAATATAGGGTCCAAAAAAAAAAAATTCCCGGGGCGTTGCCCCGGACCCTGTAGAGGGGGGCTACCCACCCCCCTCAAGCCCCCCAGACAAGGGGGACTACTGCCCCGCCCTGTGACCCCCCCGCTGCACAATCAACCCAGCGAGGGGGGGCTCTGCCCCCCCTCTAACCCCCTGGTTCACTACGTGGGTTAGTCGTGGAAAGAATATAACACAACCGAAAAATAATTAGATGTGATTTAGAGTGTGGGTTTTATTAGTTATGTAACAACTACTCTCTAGTATGTAATCCATTAGCTCAAAATTTTAGTTCATATATGTTTATTACATTAGAAGTAACTGAGAAAAGAAAATTATAGGAATGCTAGTAAATAGGTGTTCATGCATGGACTTTGAATATAAAATTGAGACTATTGGGTATAGAAGTGTATACCCAAAGGGTCATATTGAAGTAAGGGTTCTCTGTGATAATACTACACTAGCTCATAGGTCAATACTAGTGAAACTAGGAGATTCTCAACAAAAGAAACAAGAGTTGGTGATTTCTATTCATCAATACCAAAAAGGAAATATTATAAATTGGGTTTAATAGTAGATTTAATAAGTGAACAATAACTTCATAAATAGAACTTGTAAACAGATCAAACAGCTGAAGCTAACAAATGCAAATGGCTTCACAGGTGGGAACCGACTTGGTAACCCTATGTATAAAGGGAATTCCTGAAAAACAAAAATGGCATACAAGAAAGACTTGTGCTGGTAATTAAGTATGCAGAGCTACTAGAACTTAGTTTTCTTTCCATCTTAGAAATAATTCCTTCATTAATTATGGAAAATGTAGAGATAACTATTTAATCAAAAATTGACTGTGTGGTAGCACCACATGTAGAACATTAAAAAAGTACAAAGTAAATATATACATTCTAAATTCGTGTGTGAATTAGAAAGGATACTCAAATGCAAAATGAACCTCAAGTAGTAATTATCTAGAACTAGCACTGTTACCTCGATTTCTCAATATAATGGTATAACTATAAATTAAATGTTAAGGAAAATAGATAATAACTGTACATATCATGCATAGATGAAGTTGACTCGAAATATCTGGAACACTGGTTAGGAATGGCAACCCATAAGGCATACATATTACAATAAACGTTTCTTTTAAATCAATTAAACGACATGTTGTGAGCATACCAAACATGCCGATCTTCTCGAGCACGGCCAAAGGCTACCAAATGAATATCATGTACAACTGTACCTATATAAGGGAAATTATGGAGTAGTAATATAGAAAGAAATCAGTAATAAAAATGCCTTGTCATAAATTGGTGGAGGGTTATCATTTTTAGCATTACTTATGCAATTGAAATTACCAAGGGATAACACCATAGACATAAATAATCATAGAACAATCTTTCCATAAACACAACGATAACCTGACCATTATCATAGTAGTGAAACCAATAGTCCATGACGTAGGGAAAAACCCCAATAAATTACAGATGATTACATTAGATTAGTTAACCACAAAACGAAACTGTCCAATATTGTGGCAATTCAAGGTAAAGTTAAACAACGACTAGTGGGTGAATTGCACATATAAACGTTAGAAAATACAATACGAAAGCAGTGCATTTTGCTAGAAAACAAATATTGAGGTGAAACGCATCCACCTAGAAGGCAAAAAAGAAGAATAAAAAAACTGATACAGGACCGAACCATGCTCTATTCCACCTTTCGGGGTATACCTAGAAAATTTAAATTCACATCAAATGGCTGCAAACAAACACGAAAAATCCAAGGAAGGCTTTGAACGCGAAGGTGCACGTGTTGTGTAAGACCGATAAGAGTAGAGGACTCGAGAACCCAAAACTAAACTGAATAATTTCCAAACCTTAGATTATCATGTTGAATATCTGAGCAAAAAGCATGCTTGTAGGAAAAGGTTTTGTAGATTACCTGAGGGCATAACAAGCAACAGAGAGATGAGTTAGTGAAATAAATAGAAACTAGATTAAGAAATAAAAAGTTAGTTATCATGGAAAATACCATAGCTAACAACCACAAAACCAAACCACCATACCTTCTCTGGGAATGTAACTATAATATGCGGGAGTTGAAGAAACCTGAGCAGTGAGTCTACAAAGGAAGGCAGTGATTGAGAGTAGAGTAGCGAACTAGAAATTTCCTTTAGATTGGAGATAAACCCAAAATACAAAAGAGAAACCCACTAAATTCTCTCAAAGGAGGAGGGTGAGCGCCCTTTTTGTGTATCCACCTACCTCTCCAATACAATCTCATCTAAGCCCTGCAAATAGAAAACAATTTCTCAGATATCACAAAGGGAGGAGAGCTTCTTATTCAAAAATGAAAGTGAAAAAAAAAAGTACACACTTTATTGTTACCCATGCAAGCGCAGATCCTCTAATCCCAGTGAGATGGAGTAAATGTTCCATAAGAATATTGATAAATCCCTCACAGAGCTAGGGTTTCAATTTATTTAGGGCATCCATGTCACTGCTCCAGAACCAAAATAACCACCTCCATTGTTGTAGGAGGGTAAGCCAAGTGGGCAAAGCAACCAATATGTAGGCAAACCTTGAAAAACAACTAAGGGTCACTAAGGAGAGCGAGATCAAAACCATGAAGAGAGGAGTTAGGGTTTGAGGTGTTTCAGCCAACACCGTCGATTTGCCAATATAAATTCCCAACCATTGAAATGGCATCACGGGGTAATAACAAGGTCAGTGACATTACCCTAAACGAGGAGGAGATCACATGTCCAAAATGGCATGGCATGCCTTGGATGGAACAAGATACGGTGGAAGGAATAAATGACATAAGTAGGCGGGAAGTGGCACTCTTTTGGCTCTGACAAGGGATACGGTCAAGTGCATAGATTAGAATAAGTAATGTAATGACCAAGGTATAGTGCTCAACTCCATTCAAAAATCCAATTGAGCTAGGGAGGATAACATAAGAGACGGGAGAAATTAGATTATTCCTTAAGGTCAAAGAATAGGAAATCAATACCATGAAAATATGTGAGAAACATCCTTGATACATTATATATAGTTAAATGGAAGTAATATATGTGATTTGCAGCTATAACCAATTATGAAATTACGTAAACCAAACAAATGGTGGGAGACTAGAACAAAATTGGGCTTTTGGTGTATTGTATCACTTGGAAAAGAAGGATCAAGGTATTTGTAGGTTAACTATGCTAGAGAATACAGGAAATCATTATGCAGTATAAGAAAAATGATTAAGCAAATAAATATGCTAGTAGTACGTCATACACTTTATACACTTCTGATATCGTAAGAAACCATGAAAGAAGCAAACTGTAAGAGAAAAAAATGTATGTATGACTAGGTTCATGACACCTACTCAGGCCCTACATCAGTAAAAAAATGAGTAAAGGGGATGGAACGCATCCCTACTGAAGAGCTCGATGAATTCTGAAAAATTTGGAAGGTTTTCCATTAATCAAAGCAACTATGTTTACAAAGGAAACACATGTCGTGATCCAGCCCACATGTCTTCTTTGGAAACCAAATCTATGGATAATCATTCTTAGAAACTCCCAGTCCATCCTGTGATATGCCTTGATGAGATCAATATTTATGGGTCATGCATTAATTTTTTTTTATGCATGGAATGTATACCTTCCTGAATTATTCCAACCACATCTTGAATTCTTCTTCCTACAAGAAAGTCAAATTGCTCCAAAGAAGTACGTTCAAACAGTATATGTTTAATTCTATTAGCAATAAATTTGGAGATAATTTTATATATTACATTGGATAATGATATTGGCCTAAAAGTTGAGAAAAAATAGGAAGAAGAACATTTTGGAAAGAGGGTGAATAAAATTTCATTTATGGCACTAGAGTTCTTTCCCTCGAGGTGAGACTCCTCTACCATTGTTGTAATATCAGAGCTCATAATTTCAAAAAAGGAGAGGAAAAAATCCATAAGGCAACCATTTGGTCCAAGACCTTTTTCCTTGGAAATCTCACTTAGAACTCCTTTTAGTTCTTTGATAGAGACTTGAGAACCTAAGAGAGCTAAATTAGCCTACGTGACAATGCAAGGGAATAGGTTAGCCCAATCTCATTGCTCTCTAAATATTGTTTCCTCTAATGCTTCATATTGCTTACTAAAATTTTGGACAACCTCCACTTGAATATCCTTCACAGTTGTAAGGGCCTCATTCTATTGATTTTGAATTTTTCAGATGGCATTAATACTTTTTCTGTTTGATGCCACCTTGTGCAAGAACCTGGTATTTTTATCCCCAGATTTTATCCATACCATTCTTCTTTTCTGTCACCATTCATCCTCCTGTATTTTAATAATTTAGTTCTTTCTACCAACTAGGTCAGATATACACCTCTTTCCTGTCTCAGAAAAATATCTACAATTTGATGGGGCCATCGGAAGATCTATTTATGACTCAAACTCATCTAAATCCTTAGTGAGCTCCAGTTTCTTCTTCCAAATCCATATTTTCACCTCATGATTGAGCCTACTCAATTTATGAGTAACCACATCCATTTTATGTGCTGCATATAATTCCACACACTTCGTCCATAATTTTTTGACCAATTCCACAAAGTCTTGGTCTTCCAACCATGTGTGGTTAAATTTAAAAGGCAAAGAAATGTGGTGATTTTCTCTGTACCATTCAAGATAAATTGCATCATGATCAGAGAATCCCAAGCATGAGTTCCATGTTTTAAGATTATGGAGCCTTTCGTAAATGCAGGTATGGAGAAAAAAGTGATCCAACCTTTTCACTATCCCTTGAGAGCATGTTTTGTCGTTCCTCCAGGTGGGGTACAGTGGCCAAGGCTTGATGTCTTTGAGCAATTTTTGTGAAAACAACGATGTGAAAAATCTAGCAAGTGGATTAAGATTGTTTTTCTTTCCCCAAACCTCCTCTAGGATCAGTGTAAGGTTCAAGTAGCCATCAATAATTAGCTCATGGCGGTCTAAAATCCCACAGTCATTTGGCTTTTTCAGTAAGTGCTAATGATTTGAGTATGGGGCATAGATATTAAGGATACATACCCTATGTTTTGAACCCTTATAGAAATGAGTAAGCACTATCCCTATGAAGACTTTGTAGGCTTTAAGGGAGAAAATAATTGGGTTCCAAATAACTACAAGTCCACCAGAGTTTCTAGCTAAAATAATGGCATGCATTGCCCAATTTGGGCATAAATTAGAGAGTAATTTGATGGCCTTGTCCTTTTCAACCATTGTTTCATGGAGAAGAATCATTGCGAATCTTTTAGTAATAATTAAATGATGCAGTGATTGTCAAGAGAGTACTGACCCAAGCCCTATGATATTATAAGACAAAATTATCATTTGGGATGGTCAACCTCAGGGAATTTTTCTCCAATGCCCCATGTGTTAGCAACGTTAGTGCCTCCTCCCTTATCTGTAGAACAAAACAGATCGAATGTTGCGTAGAGAGTTGCTTCCAAGGTTTCAGCGAACCTATTATTGAGATCAAAGGCCTTGTGAAAACATGTAGAGATATTCTTATATTTGAGTGGTTTTCTTTTATTAGATGGGCTAGGCTTCAATTTCTCTAAACTAGAAACTTGTTCACTCTTATGGAAAAAAATATATTTTCATAGTTAAGTGTTTGAGACCCATCAAGTCATCATTAAGTGTGTTCTCCAGCTCTGAGTGTGCAGGAGGCGGAAAAATTGATTCTCCATATCTAGATTTGTGTTGCAGATGAGGAGGAACAAGATGATCACTCACATTAATGCCAGTGGCCCCTAGTCTAACATAGTGGGGAGTACAATATTTATTTAATTTACATTTAGTTAATATTATTTAATTAAGTAATATAATTTAATTATTTAACTAATTTACTATATATATATATATTATATATATATATATATATATATATATATATATATATATATATATATATATATATATATATATATTATATACAATTAAATTTATATTAATTAATTTTGATATTAATATTAATTTTAATAGTTAGATATTAATAATAATTAAACTAATATTGGAATAAAAATGCAAAATTTGCAAATTTTGACAATTTTAAATTTGGCTCCCCCTGTGTTCACACACTACGTGATCAATCAGCAGTGAGCATGACCACTCTTGGCCACCCTGCTTCCTGCGGGCAGATCCGCTTGGGGCTCCCTTTCACCTCTGCAGGCGTGCTATTGAATGGAGGATTGCTCTAATTTTTGACAAGCTCATTCCCTAGGGCTTGCGGCCATGGAGACACTGGGCACTCCCTAGGCAACCACTCCTCCTCTACCACTCTTGCCTTTTGAAGCCTTCAATCAGCTTCTGGCAGGGCTTCCAAAGAAGAAGACTTTTGAGGTCACGAAATTTGTCAAAAAGCTGGATGATATCCCTGAGATCTCTCTCCCTCTTGAAACCCTGATCCAAGTTTCTTTGTCTTTGGTCGATCAGGCTCTCATCGGCCAGTTTATTGGGCTATGGCCATCTCCAAAATCTAGTGAGAGTTGGGTCAAAAGAAATTGGGCATCGCTGATCAAAGAAAGTGTTACTTCTTACTTCCTGGGGAGAGGATACTTCCTCTTTGAATTCACTGCAAAGGAAGAGAAATATCTGATCTTCCAAAAAGGCCCCTACTTCATGAGCCCTCAGGGTTTGTATCTGAACAAATGGACCCCGGATTTCAACCTGGTAGTAGATGTGCCCAAAGTAGTTTCGGTGTGGGTGAGACTCCTAAGTCTCCCAGTCCATTGTTGGAATTGGGACTCACTGATGCACATTGGAAATGCCCTAGGGAAATTTATAGATCAAGATAACAACAAGGACCAATATGATTGCACCAGGATTTGTGTAGAAGTATATCTAGAGGTAGGACTTAGTGAGGCCATCAAAATAAATGTAGGAAGCTGGACGCATCTGCAGAAACTAGATTATGATCAGTTGCCCTTCAAATGCCGGAAATGTCATGTTTATGGTCATTTCACCAAAGGCTGCCCATCCAACAACGAGGTTGTGTAGGGGAAGGAGGACGGATGGAATCAAGTCAAGCGATACAAACCTCCCAAGTCACAGAAATCGGGACACCCTAGTGGCAAAGGACCTCAACAGTCTTCTGCTCAACAGATCCCAACTAAACTAGCTTCAGGAAACAAGTTCGACCCTCTCAGCTCACAGCAAGAGGAAACCCAGGAGGTAGAGATCCAAAAGGAGTCAGAAGCTACTTAGGAGATCGAGATCCAAAAACCAGGCTCTCCAAGCAAAGGTACATCTTCAGCCTCCCTTAAAGGTACAAGTGTTGAAAACCCCAAAGGTAATAACTTAGAAGATAATGAAGAAGAGCAGGACACAGATGAGTCAGAGGAGGAAGGAGAAATAGGAGAGTCCCAAACCTCTGTAAGAAGATATATGAGAGGCTGTAAAATGGACAGGGAAAAAATAGAGCGGGAGATCTACAAGGAAAAACTACAAGGCAGTCAGCCAACTCTGGAAAAACTACTAGCCTCAAAGCCCAGGATGCTGAAAAGTCAGCCCCAAGGCTCGAAGGGATCCCACCAGAAACACAAATAATGAAGGTCATCTCCTGGAATTGTAGAGGTATGGGGAGTAACGTCAAGGAAGAAGCCATGAGAAGCTTGATAAGAACAGAAACCCCATACATACTTCTTGTCCAAGAGACCAAGCTAGAAGACAAATCCTTCCTACAAGCAAGGAAGAAACTTTGGCTTAAAAGTGAAGCAAGAGTAGTCTTTTCCAGGGGCACCTTGGGAGGGATTGGCACTCTCTGGAATGCCAATAAATTTGTAGTCAACAGTGAGGCTAGCACCACGCACTGGTTGCTACTGAAAATGTAGAATTTGGATACTAAAGAAACACTCTGCATCTTCAATGTTTACTCTCTAGTCAATGCGGGGAAAAAAAAGGTTTGTTGGGACTCGATAAGACATCAAGCAGACTTAATGAATCTGGAAAACGTTATTATTGTTGGATACCTCAACCTCACCCTTTACTCGTCTAAGAAAAGGGGAGGTAGTGCAGTCCGAGATCCGGCAAGGGAATGGGCAGAGGATCTTATGCAAGACTGGGACCTGCTGGATATCAAGCCTTCTTTCGGTAAGTACTCTTGGAATAATAAAAGAATAGGCCTTGGTCATATTACTGCTAGATTAGACAGGTTTTTCATTCAAAGGTCCTATTTGTTGCTTGTTTTAGAGCCCAAAATGCACATCCTTGCTAGCAGTATGACGGATCATAACCCCATAAAGCTAGATCTTCTAGCCCATCTTGACCTGGGTCCTATTCCTTTTAGATTCACTCCCCTTTGGGTCAAGGAGCCAGACTTCATGCAAATAGTCAAGGAATGTTGGAGCCAATTTGTCAAAGGTCCTCGTTTCTATATCTGGGAAGAAAACATCAGAAGGGTAAAAGGAGCACTAAAAAGATCGGCTAAAACCCTTTCCAAACCTGATATATAAAGAAAAATTATTAAAGCCTCTCTTGCCACTCATCAAACACATATGGAGAATGCTTTAGTCACAGAGGAACTGTTGGATCAAGAGGCCCATCTACAACAGTGCTATCACAAGGCCTGTTTAGTTGAAGAGGAATACTGGAGATTAAAATCTAGAAATCTCTGGCTCAAAGCAGGGGACAGGAACACTGCTTTTTTCCATAAACAAGCCCAGGCCAGAAAATGCTTCAACACTATCTCTGAGATTAAGGAGGACAACGACACTTACAGGGAGTTTGCAGACATTAAGAAAGTAGCCTACGCTCATTATCTAAACCTGTACAATGAAGAAAAGGATCAACAACAATCCCCAGATCTGTTAGATTCTATCCCTTCTGCAATTTCACCTCGTATGAATGAAATCTTGGAGGCCAAATTCACTAAAGATGAAATTGAAAAAGCTCTTTATGATATGGATCCAGATAAGGCCCTTGGGCTAGATGGCTTCTCTGCCAGGTTTCTCCAAGTCTACTGGCCGATTGTTGAAAAGGACCTGCTCAAAATGGTTCAAAAGTCACAAAACACTGAGAAAATAGGTGGCAGCACAAATTCGACCTTCTTAGCCCTTATACCTAAGGAAAAATGCACCAGAAACTTCAACAGATTCTGCCTGATTTCCTTATGCAATATTGGGTATAAACTAATCACCAAAGTAATAGCAAATAGACTAAAGCACATTCTTCTCAAAATAATACCAGACAATCAAGGAGGCTTCATCCAAGGAAGGCAGATCGTGGACAGCTTCACACTAGTACAAGAGGAAATCCATTCAAGTCTTCTTCGAAAAGAACAAGGTATGGTGATTAAAATTGACTTAGCAAATGCCTTTGATCGAGTAAATCATAGTTTTCTTTTAAAAGTCATGAGCAGGTTTGGTTTTGGAACACATTTCATTAACTGGATCCGGGCTTGCATCTCCAAGCCTTGGATTTCTCCTCTTGTAAATGGAAGAGCCACAAATTTTTTCAAAACTAAAAGAGGGCTTAAGCAGGGGTGTCCCCTTTCCCCTTTGATTTTTGTCATCCAAGCCTCTTTTCTCGCTTTTTGCTAGAGAAAAAAATGCAAGATCAGGATATTAATGGACTGTGTATTGCAAGAGGGGTCAAAAACATTAATCACGCCTTATTTGTAGATGACACTCTGATTTTGGGTGCTACCTCTCTCCCCTCTGCCTCTAAATCCAAATGAGTTCTGGAAGAATTCAGCAAGGGCTCAGGCATTGTTGTAAACCAGAATAAATGCCACATCTTTAGCTAGAATACTTCAGCTAGAGTGCTCTCTGTTATTTCTAGATGTTTGGGATTTGCAGCCTCCTCTTCTTGGACGTCTTTCAAATAATTGGGCCTTCCTGTTGCTCATAAAAGACCTGCAAGCAAAGACTGCCTCCCTCAGCTCAAAAAATTCCAGTCTAGGATCCAAGCCTAGGGTTTCACCTGGCTCAACCCTGCTGGCAAATCTATCCTAATCAAATTTGTGCTTTATAGCCTCCCTCTATTTCAATTTGTCGTGATGCTCGCTCCAGCATCCATATTAAAAAAATGGAAGAGTTCATACAGAGGTTCTTCTAGAAGGGAGGAAAAAAGAACGAAAACAAGATTCCCCTTATCAGTTTGGAATCCATTTGAAGCCACTATGGGAGGGTGGTTTAAATTTCAAAAAAAATTGTCAGCAGAATGTGGCTATGGTAGCTAAGATCATCTGGAGGATCATCGTACCCAATCCTGGCTAGGCCTAATTGGCCCTTTGGAAAAATACATCCGAGATCCTCGATCCAGCTGCTTAGACAATGTGATCTGCTTGCCCAACTCATCTTTCCTCAGGCTGTACGCTAAAGTTTCTCATCTAATCAAGGATCACACCCACTGGATCCCTAGAAATGGCAAATAGATCAACATTTGGACTAATAAAATCATGCATATGGATCTGATTGAAGGCAGAGCCCCCTCTAGAATGCTACGAGACTGGATGGACAGAGGGGGGCTGAGTTTGCTATGGGACATTTCTCTCTGGAGCGATTCAGATTGGGCAGGATGGAAAAGAATTGAAGTGCCAGTTCACTTGACCAAAAAATGGTCCACGTTACTCGATCTTCTCCATGGTCTGGCGCCCATGCACAGGAGAAAAAGAGATGCGAAAAGGTGGGGAATGAAAGGTAGAGGCTATACTGTCTCTGTGGGATATTCCAAGTTGACCACACTTCCCCCCCAACCCAGCACCTTCGCAGGGGGCCTGGTGCTTCCAGTCATGGCCTAAAGTCGACTTTTTTGCCTGGCTCCTCTGTCATGGCAGAATTCTAACATTCGACAGATTGCAGAAAAAAGGTTTCCACAGTCCTTCCATTTGCTCACTATGCAATGAAAATGTTGAGACAGAAGCCCATTTAACTCTGGAATGCATCTTCTCCAAGAAGATTTGGTTCTCCCTTATTCATACCTTGGATCACAGTTTTCTGCTCCCTTGTTCCACTGCTAATCTATTCTCTAATTGGGCAAACAAATATCCTGGCCCCCCTCCTAAAAACCTGATAATCAAAATAGCTTGGGCTATCCTCCCAAAATTTATTTGCTGGTAGATATGGATAGACACAGCAAAATAATTTTTAGAAATTCTAGACAACATCACAAGGCCGTAGAAGTCAAGATCAAATGTCATTTAAAGGAATGCCTGACCGATATAAAAGATGATTCTAGCCTCAACCAGCAGGATATCGTTTGGGGTTCTTTGTTAGGCCCCTATACTACTAGAGTAACCCCTTATTGTTATTAGTACAACCCACTTATTATATTTATGTACCCATGTAGTGCCCATATTGTTACTATTGTGCCCCATAGAAGCCCACTATTATTATTATTATGCCCTTACATTATTATTGTTATGTAGGTTCTGATTATGTTATGACCTCTTAGACTCCTATATATAGATAGGAGGTCTTTTAATTTGAATCATCCAAGAATTGTTCATTTATGTAATGTAAAGGAGGTTTCCCCCTCGAAGAGGCTGAATTGTAAGGTGTTCATCTATCTTTTCTATCTTTTCTTGAGTTGGTTTCATAACATTTGGTATCAGAGCTTTGGATTTTAGGGTTTCGCTGCTCCAAACAGGTCATCGTGGTATTTTTGCTATAACTTTTTTTCTGCGACATTTCAGAAGTTGAAAAAAACACCCATTTGACAATACATCACGCTAAATCTTGAGTGCGAATTTCAGAGCTTTTTGGGCTATATTTGCAGAGATATGATCTGAGGAAGTTGGGCTTTTTGCAGACTCCTGAATTACATTCCAAATAGGTGACCTGGGGAAAATCATCATAACTTTTTCCCTGAGCATTGGATTGAAATTTCGTAAGAAGGTACAGAAAGAGGATTGACAGTAGTTTCTTCTATATATTTTTCAGAGCTAAATGTTCAAACAGTGACTCGTGGAATATCGTACAAGTTCGCTACTGAACTAGTCTATAATCAGGTCACTGTGGGAGATTTGGCATCACTCTTCATTGGAGAATCCAATTGGGGTCAGACTAGTGGCATTGGAAAGAAGACACAAAGGGCTACCACAGGTCATAATTTTAGAACTAGATGATCTGAAATTATAGAGATACATCAGAGGCAATATCGAGCTCCTACATAGTGAAAAAAGGTGTGTATATTTTTTTAAATGTTTGCTTAAGATTGGTTTGAAATTGACTTTGAAGGAATTCAAAGGGCATCGTAGAGCATTATTATCAGTAACTAATGCCCCGAGGAAAGAAAATGCAAAAACCTAGTAAGGAGCCTGAAAGCTCTAGCATGACTCATGAAGAAGAGGAAGAAATGCTACATGATATATCAAAATTACAACAACAAGTGCAACAAGTGTCACTTGCACAAAAAGCAACAGAATCTAAGATGGATGGTTTAAAGAAAGATGTAGAAGCTAAGATGGATGGTTTAAATAAGGTTGTAGAAGCTAAGATGAATGGCATGGAAGCTAAGATGGATGATTGGAAGATAGAGTTGAAGATAGACATGGGCGATTTGAAGACAGATTTCAAGACAGACATGGACGAATTGAAGATAACTATGAATAAGCTACTACAAGAAATGGTCACTAAGGGTGAAATGGTAGTAAAGGAAACTTATGATGAGAACAAAATAAATGTTAATCATGATTCCATAGACTCTAAAGTGGGATCAAAGACCCATCATATTCCAAAAATCGATATGAGGAAGTTTGATGGCAAGGATCCCGCAACATGGATACTACAGATGGAGCAATTTTTCGATCTCAATAATGTGCAAAACACACAAAAGGTACGTATGCAAACTTTATATTTGGAACCAAATCAGTTTGTATGGTATCAATGGCTTTGCTCTCATAAACAATTTATCACTTGGGCAATTTTTACAGAAGAATTGATGGCACATTATGAGGATACAAAAAGCAACACTTTTTTTAGCCAATTGATAAGTCTCAAACAAAAGGGTTCAATAATGGAGCACATTGAGGAGTTCAAAAAATTTAACATAAGGGTAAAATATATTCCAGAGGAGCATAGGATTGATGTGTTCATAGGGTCTTTAAAAAATAATATCCAACATGATGTTCACCTTTGGGAACCTGATTCATTAGATAAGGCATTCAGGTTAGCAAGAAAAATGGAAAGCAAAATTACGGCAACTAGGAAGCATACCACTCACAACTATAAAGACGGAAGTGTTGTTGGCCCTAGTCTTTCAAAACCTATAAGGTTGACACTACAACAATTGGAAGAAAAAAGAGAAAAAGGGCTTTGTTACAGTTGTGATAGAAAATACACTAAGGGTCATAAGTGTGCTGAGAAGAAATTATTCTACATAGATTGTGAGGAGGAAGAAGAAAAGGAGCAATAAAGGTCAAAAGAAGAGGATATACTCCAGGAACAAAGCTTAGATGAAGAAAAAATAAATCCGACCATATCTTGTAATGCATTGGCGAGAATTACCACTCCTCAAACCATCAAGATAGAAGGACAAATCAAGAAAAAAAAGTTAATAGTGTTGATTGATTCAGAACCACCCACAATTTTATTCATTGTAAGATAGCAAAAGAATTGAATTGCTTCCTATATCCAGCACCAGAGTGTCAAGTGATGAACGCAAATGGAGGAACAATAAATTGCTCTAGAAAGTGCCATAATATCAAGCTATCCATGGGAGAATATGTATTGACTAACCCAATGCTTTCCATTCCAATCGGAGGTGTTGATGTTGTACTAGGAGTCCAATGGCTACAATCCTTGGGTACAATAGCTTTTAATTTTCAAGAACTTTTCATCAAATTTTCTATGGAAGGAAAGAAAGTTGAATTAAGGGGTATTGCAGGGAAACTGGAAAAGATAATCAGCTCTAACGGTATGACAAAGCTTCTAAAAAAAGAACAAAGAGGTGTAATTACACAATTATGTTCGCTAGATGTTTCCACATCAAAATCATCTATTTCTCCAGATCTCCAAAAGTCCTGGACAATCATTCCAAGGTATTTGAGACTCCCAAAGGTCTCCCACCTATACATGATCATGATCATGCTATTCATCTGATTCCAGGAAGTGTTCCTCCAAACATCAAGCCGTACATATATCCCTATGCCCAAAAGAATGAAATTGAACGTATGGTTGCAGAAATGCTAGAGGCTGGTATAATTCAACCGAGCCAAAGTTATTTCTCTACTCCAATAGTATTGGTGCACAAGAAGGATGGATCATGGCACATGTGTCCGGATTATAGGGAGCGCAACAAGCTCACTATTAAAGATAAGTTTCCCATTCCTATCATTGATGAATTACTAGATGAATTGCATGGATCAATTTACTTCACCAAGTTGGATCTTCATTCAGGATATCATCAAATCAGAATGAAAAGACATTCCGAAAACAACATTTAGAACTCATGAGGGTCATTATGAATTTTTGGTCATGCCTTTTGGCCTTACCAATGCACCTTCAACATTCAAGGTTTAATGAATTCAATTTTCAAACCATTCCTTAGAAAAAAAATTTAGTATTTTTTGATGATATACTAATCTACAACAAGTCGTGGAAGGATCATGTCGAACATGTTGAAAAGGTGCTACAACTATTGGAGAAACAATTATATGAAAAAAGATCCAAATGTTTCTTTGGAGTACAAGAGGTGGAATATCTGGGTCATATTGTATCTCATGAAGGAGTTAAGGTAGAACCTAGAAAAATTAAATCCATTAAGGAACGGAAAATCCCCACATCCATAAAGCATCTGCGAGGATTTCTCGGGTTGACAGGGTATTATCGCAAGT
>APFE031081872.1:105206-132812 GCA_000404065.3 Pinus taeda | reverse complement strand
TATTTTTAAAATTAATATTAATCCATCACATCGCAATTTCTTTAATGTAACCTCTTAATATTAGAAAAAATGGGTTTATTAATCCCTAGGGTTTATTATATAAACCCCTTGGGTTTATTAATTCCTTGGGTTTTCAATATTGATCCCTTGGGCTTATAATCCATAGGGTTTATAATAAAAATCACTTGGGTTTTAATCCCTTTGGTTTATAATATTAGTTCCTTTAGTTTACTAATTCCTTGGGTTCATAATAACATTAGGGTTTAAATTTGAGACATTTAAATTGTGAAGAAATATATCGAACATGGCATTATGATAAACATTGTCGCAATGTGACAAGCTATAAAATAAAATTTCATTGACTATTTTAGGGTTTATAATATTTATACATTAACACATTTTAAATATGCTTGAGTTTTGTTGACATGGTAAACTATAATCAACATTGGTATCATAGTCAACAATATTCAACATGACTACCATGGTGAACCATTGTGGTGAACATTATGCAAAGATAACAGTCAATTTGATACTTATTGTCGCAATGTTCCATTACAATACAATTTATTTAATTTCCCCTCTCAACATTAAAAAATTTTGTTTTAAAATCACAACTTCTAGGATTAGGTTTCATATTGGATCTATTAAACCCAATATCAAATTCCTTGGGTTGCATTTCCAATTTAGAATATTAGGGTTGAATATTGGGGTTTATAATGTTAATTTAAATAGTAACGACAAAGAATGGTGAAGAAATCTATCGAACGTCACATTATGATAAACATCATCACATTTTGACAAACGATTTGAAAATCATTGTTAGAAAGTTACATTACATTGCAATTTTTCAACATCACAATGTGATAAACATTGTCGCAAGATGAAAATTAATTTCATACTTGTTGTGACAAATTCAAACCAATGTTTTGTATGAATATTAAAAAATTAGGTTTTATTAATCCCTTGGGTGTATAGTATTAATCCCTTGGTTTTATTAATTCCTTGGGTTTATAATATTAGTATTATGGGTTTATAATTCCTAAGGGTTACAATGTTAATCCCTTGAGTTTCAAATCCTTAGGATTTATAATATTAATCCCTAAGTTATTAAATAATCCCTAGGTTTTAATCCGTAGAGTTTATAATACATATCCCTTGATTATAATAATAATATTATTGTTGTTATCATTATATCAACTTCTTTCTTACTCTACTATTATTATTTATTATGAAATATTCATAATATTAAATAAATAATTTAATAATTATTACATCTATCTATTAAAATATTATCTATATATACCATATCCATATATATATATATCATACCTCACTACCTATATATATATATATATATATATATATATATATATATATAATCGTATTTTAATCACATTTACTAACGTGGTAGTGCTAGTTATATTAAGCTCAACAAAGATAAGACCAATAGTAGTACAAACATATCAGATATACATGACATTGCATTGACATATTAGGCATTCAACAACATCAGCAATGACTATGCACTCATACTCAGCCATCAAGATTATCAAGTAGTAACTCAACATAGAAAAAACTTTTCCCAAACAATAGGTCTTATGCTTGAAACCGTAGCAGGATTCAATGATATTACTACCAATACAAACCTTAGCAACATATCATAGAAGGCATCATGTATTCATCAATATGAATACAACAATGATAGATTCACCCTTACATCCATAAGTTCTCATCAACGCATTGTTATCCTGAATACATTCAACAATAGGTCTTATGTCTAGTGAATGCTTAGGTAATTTTCAATAGACTTTGTTAGACTTAATACTACTTCAAAATTGGGTCTCCTTCTTATCTTAGATACCAATGTGTTCCCTTTAGATATTCCAATTGAAGAATATATCTAGCTACCACTCATTAAGTTCTATTCCATATTTGTATTAATACACATACTCCATTAGCCATTGATCTTCCTTCTAGTTATGCTTTGAAGTTTTTCTCTTAACCCACCTTTAAATGGAGAAAACTGACTTAGATTTTACGCCGAAGACTTTTACTTGAAACTGATATGGATTTAAACAGGAACGCAAAAATTTACATAGATAACCATAAATATAGAGATGCGACATAAATAATACTTCATTTCATTAATGTAAAATACCGAAATATGCTTACAAACAGAAATGGAAATAAACTAGCTCAGGGAATGGTAGCTTATCTGTGAGAAGAGATGTGGCAGCTACATGCCTTTGAACTATGTTACAATGAGGCTCGAATGCCTATTTATTGTTGATAAATAATGGAAAACCCGAAACATCCAAAAACCTAACCCTAGGAGATGAAGCACCAAACTATGGGCCCCGTTTAGGTAAATCGGTACATCAACTTCCTGGGGTTGTAACATTGGCATATGATCTTCATTTGACATGCATGATACCTCATTAAAAATATCTATCTAAGGAATACAACTTTTGAGTCACAAATATTCGACTATGCCCCAAGTTGATCCCAGTTTTCCCAAAAAACATTGTTTAGGGCCTCAAAACGGCTCTAGAAGTTCACGACCCAAAAAACTGCCAAAAATAGTAAATTGTGGTACAATTAAGGAAACTAAAAAACTAAAAGAGACAATTGTGGGGGTCCAAGTGGGATAGGTCGGTGGCCAAAAACATCCACCTGGATCATTCTTCCCCCCTTAGGAAGTAATGGTCCCCATTACGTTGAGTGCCTCCATGAGATGGGGTAAGTTCTGCTAAACTTGGTCCCTGGTGAGCCATTCTGCAATCTTTGACATGTCTAGTAATGGTGGGAAGCATGGTCAAGGGTGGTCCATGTTGAAAACTTGTTGCAAGCCAAGGAATGGTGGAATGATGTGCTCCAAAGCATTATTTCCCATATCTTTGTTAATGGTGTAAGGACCATATTGAAGTGGTTTGAGCTTTCGATGGACTCTGGTAAGGAATTCTTTCTAGAAATGAAACCAAACTTTCTCGCCCACTTGAACCTTGTGTGACACCTAATTTTGATCATGTCACTGCTTGTACTTGGCATTTTCCGGAATGAAGAGACAATATATCGACCCACTTGGTAGAGGTGCTCTGGGAGTTAGATCGAATGAATGCCTGACCTGACAGTGTAATGGTACCCCTGTGAATGAGGAGAAGATGTCCCTGTATCCTTTCATGATCGTATCCCCCTGCTTTTGCTTTGTGGAGCAACCCTTCCTATGAGCCATGGATGTGGCTATGATTTTCCCCTTACTTTGAGAGTGAGCCAAACAAAAAATGAATTTCCTAGTCTAGGAGATGATCTTATTACCTTTCTTAGCAGAGATCAAAGAAGTGGTGGTAGGTGAGACTACCTTCAGTATCTTGTATAATGTATTATACAAAGAACTAATAACAACACGAGCCCTTGACTCATACACAACATGTTGCTTCCACAAGTATGGTTGGCTTAATAATACATCACAAATTTCAAGAGACGCAACATCACACAATACCTCATTTGTGAAGGGCTTGATGTTGTAGGGAAGGCGACAATGCTAGTGGACTCAAAGATCTCGTCCTTGGTGAAGACACCCAATGTTGTACGGTTGTAGGTGTGGTATAGTCGATAGACCTAATTTCTTTAGGAGCTCTACTAAAATGAGGTTCTTTTGGCTACCACTATCGACAATGAATTGCAGTGGTGAACCCTTCACCCACATTTGTGAGTGGAAAAGGAGCTCCCCCTCCTCTAGATCTTCGGGCTTACTCTTCTGGATCTTGGTGGTGGCAACAGTGGCACTGGGCTCCATATCAATGATCTGCTTCCCTTTGCCACTCCTCTTATCAGGTTTTGACTCAGGGTCAGAACATGCATCTGATTCTAAAGCCTTCAACTCGACCATCAACAACTACTTGGCCCAACACTCACTTTTGTTATAAGTGGGGCTCTTATGGAACTCACACCACTTTACTGTGTCCTTCTTCGACTTTGTGGTGTTGTTCTTTTCTTTTGGCTTCGACAGGTTGTCTTGGGTCACATCACCATGACTTTTTTCTTGGTTTTACAGTTTAGGGAATCCTTTCCCTTGCTTCAGATTTGAAGATCTGGAATCTCACTTCTTCTTTTTAAACTTCTCCTCGATCCTGACAATGTATTGGTAAGTCGTGTTGAGCGATCAGATGTCCAGGAACTCCATCTTGTGTTGGATGTACCTGTGTAGGTAGCTGTGATATTTGAGTACCAAATGCTACTCAGAATCTTTGATACCCAACTTTGTGTGAAGGGTATGAAAAATATTGGTAAACTCATCACGTCTTGGTCCCTTCCCTGCCGCAACATGGTCCACTTTATGTATTTATCCTCATAGCGTCCAACAGGTCAGTATTTCTCCTTAATGTTATCTCGGAATGAATTCCAAATGGGTGTGATTGAATATAGTGAGGTTATACTTTCATCCTTTTTCTCACAGTAGGTTTCCCACCAGTCCTTGACATGGGGGGATACTTTAAGAACTGAAAAAGTGATCTCTTCCCGGTTGGAAAAATCATGAAGAGAAAAATACCCTTCTATCATATTTAACCATTTATCTATGACATCTACATCTATCTAACCCTCGAATATGGGGATGTCAAAGTTAACTTGTACCTTAAAGGGTGTGGTTTTTCCAGAGTAGTTGTTGGAAGTATATGTGTTACCCTTGGGTAGCTGCTGAAGGATCTGGGTAAAGTTGTCCATCATCGAGTTCCTTTGTCACTCGAGGGCTTCTTTGAGCGAGATTTTGATAGGATCTCTTGCCCCTTCTAATTTATTTTCATCTTCCATGGGAGGTCGTCTGGACTTGTGAGGCTGGTCTTGCAAAGGTTTGACCTGTTCAAGCCCTAACTCCTTATATCCCAACCTCGTTGGGGACATCCGAAGAAAAACATAGAAAGATTAGACCGCTCGAATACCATTGATAGAGATTTAAATAGGAATGAAACAATTTATAGAGATAACCCAAAATACAGAGATGCAGTGGAAATAATACTTCATTTCATTAGTGTAAAATACTAAAATATGCTTACAAATAGAAATGGAAATAAACTAGCTCAGGTGATGGTAGCTTATCTCTGAGAAGAGATGTGGCGGCTACATGTCTCTGAAATATGTTATAATGAGGCTCAAAGGCCTATTTATTGTTGAGAAATAATGGAAAACCATAAACATCCAAAAACCTAACCATAGGAGATGAAGTGCCAAAGTCTGGGCCCCGTTTGGGTAAATTGGTACATCAACTTCCTGGGGTCAAAAATTTGGCATACGATCTTTGTTTGATGTGCACAATATGTCGTTAGAAATATCTATCTGAGGACTACAACTTTTGAGTGACCGACAACAATGAAGGAGCCATGTTGGTCCAATTTTTCCCAAAAACCCATCGTTTAGGACCTCAAAATGGCTCTGGAAGTTCAGGACCCAAAAAAACTGCCAAAAATAATAAATTATGCTACAATTAACGAATTTGAAAAACTGAAGGAGATAGTTGTGGGGGTCCAAGTGGGATAGGTGGGTGGCCACCAACATCCACCTGGATCAGAAACTTCCCTAAAAAGTTCAAGACCCAAAAAAACTGCCAAAAATAATAAATTATGCTACAATTAACGAATCTGAAAAACTGAAGGAGATAGTTGTGGGGGTCCAAGTGGGATAGGTGGGTGGCCACCAACATCCACCTGGATCAGAAACTTCCCTAAATTGGTACAAATAAATATGTTTTTTTTCCTCAATGTCCTTCTGATTTATCTCATAAATGATGAATATGATCTTTTTGTAGACCAAATGTATAACCTGGAAACATGTTTGGTCTTCCATATATATAAATAAAGAATGATCACTTGAATTTATACAGGTAAACTTGGTTGCTAGGAATTCCCTTGAAATGAAATCTTATTAGGGCTTCAAACTACAATAATTATTCCCTAACTCAAGCCTCAATGTAACCTCCAAACATCTACTAAACGTATCATTGTTATCTTAGACACTACCTGAGAGAAGCTTCAAAGAAACCACAGAGAACATCTTCAAACAGGAACATAAATCATGCCCCAAAAGAGGGGTCTAATTCTGCTTTAGGAAAGGCCTTGAGAAGGATGAAATAAGCCTGATATTAGCCACATATTTTGCTTTAGAATGATGTATTATGCCTAAGAAAAGATAAGTCAATTATGCCTAAGAGATAGTCCTTAATTAATCCAAAATAGACATGAAAGAAGAGTAAAATTCTGCCACGAAAGAGGGTGATCAAAATGCCTCAAATTTCCCTAGAACAGGGACAAAAATTATCCTCTGAAGGGGGCTAACAAAGGCCTTAGAACTCTATGAATAAATGGCCTCAGTGCCTAATGAATATCCCATCAGAAATTAAGACATTTAAGCTGAGAGATTCCCTTGAAAACTCTCCACCAGTCCAATGAATCACCAATATGAAAGATAAAGAATAAAATCAAATTCCTTCTCAAAGACTTGACCTACTTCACCTAATTTTTGTTCATCCCTATAATAAAAGGAAAAATAAGATCATTTCTTAACATTTTCATTTTGTAATGATGCATTTAGGAGAGATTTTAGCCCTCTACTTATAGTGAAGAAAGGGGCTCTAAAGAGGGGCCAACATACCCACAAAACCATGGTTTCGACCTTACATAATTCAAATTTGAATTTTCAAATTCTTATTGTATTGATCTAACCTAAACTCCAATTATTGAATTATTTTCACACTAAAATCCTTGACATGATCCTCCTTTGCAATTCAATTTGGACTAGGATATTTCTCATTTGTAGGGTTGATTGGTTAACCCAAGACCCACACAATTTGATAAATTTTCCTTGAATGTAAATTCTAGTTTTAACCAATCATTAAGCTAAAATTTGGCAAACATCAAGATTCCTTTAGCATCTCATTTTGGGGCACCTTGGCCACACAATGGGGCTTGAACTTTGACAACACATATTTCCTCAACTATGAGGATTTACCATTAGAGAAATTTTGAGGTGTAAAATGGGTCTCAAAACAAAAATGTAAAACAAAAATAAAATTTATAAGAACCAATAGGATTCAATATGATGATGTCAACCATGGGAGATGATTCACCATTTTTGGACAAAAAAAAAAGAACTACTTTTTCAACTCATATTTTCAACTTATCTTCATGCAGTGTTACTCAAATTTCAAGCGAGAAAACTTGCAATATGCAGAATCTATTTCCACATCCATGGAGCACCCATGTTGCATACTTTCAATGGACCCTGCTACACAAAAAAAGAGAAAATATGAAAAACATAATTACAATCATGATTTTCATGTATTTCTCATTTTTCGTGTAACAAGGTCCACCAAAAGTATGAAAAATGTGTACTCCTTGGATGAGGAATTAAATTTTACATCCAATGACTGCTTCAACTCGAAATTTGAGTAAAACCATAGATAGATAAGTTGAAAATACTAGTTGAAAAAGTAGTTCTTTCTTTTTCCTCTAAAATTTAATGATGTAATATAAAATTATTTTATTATTTCCACAATCATTTTATAATATTCTTAGGAGGGTCATTTTAGACCTCAAAATTACTCTAATGGAGGCATGCCACCTACTGTTGGATTCAATACAACAAGGAAACTTAGTTGATCATAGATTCACTTGTAATTTTATTGATCTTACCATTCAAATTCCTCATTGAATGTGGGGTGTCATGACCACACCACAGGGGTTGGGATTCATTCTCTTCCTTTTATGGTTTCTTTTCCATTATATATTCTAATTAATGTAATATAAAGACATGTATTTAGAGTGTTCAAAGACTAACTTTGGCATCAATTACAACACCTTTCAACAATGTCACTTGTTTTTCATGATGTATTTACCTCTAGACTTCCTACCATCCTAGCACATTCCTGCATAGTTATCCATTATTTCATAAGGATTCAACATGGAACAAGTAAATATCATTGTTTTCTTGGACCTACCTAATGCGTTCATTATCCCAATGAGTATATAGATTAATATTTCAAAACCAATTCATTCAAGTCTCCCCTTCCTTGCAGTCGAACACCTTCCAAGTTCAAACATCTCCTTCTCTGCCTCCCCATCCACTTAGAAAATCCATTCCTTGGAAATTATTCCTCAAACAAGAAGAGTCACAAGACTCATGGAGTAATACATTCAAGGAATACCTTTGGCTTGCTCTAAATAACACAACACATTTTCCATAACATAACTCATTGTGATTAATGTATGTCATAGGGTTGGCTTTGTCCATAGGATTTCCAGCTTCACAATCATCATCTATCCTTCCTAAATAGATCCTCAATTCACCTACATCACAAGCATACGTTTTACATGAGATTAATCATAATAATTTATATAAAATACTCTTCGATTTCTTTAATTTTTCAAACTTTGTTTTCTATAAATATGTTGATAGAATTGCAATTGATCAAGAAATTTAATCTAAATCAAGAGAAACAATTCTAGTCGACCACTCTGTGAAAACTAATTCGCAATTTACAACAAAATTCACAATCATGCATTAATCACATACACAATTACACAGATGTATCTAGGGGAAACAAACTAGTAAAAACCCTTTAAGCCTTCTTACATTAGTCAGATGAATAGAGAATCTATTACAATTGTTAGCTCCATCTAAATGTGTACTTGAAAAAGAATAAATGTTGTCTCTCATCAATGAGAAGCTCTGACCTAAACTTAGTCAATTTCTACCCCCACATGAGCTCCTATTTCCTTGTGCAAATCCTAAGGAAATTATCCCCTATTCTTTAGGAATTTCCTCCAAAAATGATTGTGCAATTCGCAAGGATTGATCATCGATTGCATGCAACACTTGTACACTCAAGACTAGTCTACAAGTCATGTTACACTAGCTTGGAATCTCAACCACAATTTATCAATTCAAATTCCTTACATGCATGAGCTATTTTTGGTTTATTGATTAGTTAATTACATGATCTGTAAGTTAGATCATTGTCCCACTGAATAAATAACCTCCAACTAGTTCCATTAACTGTTAGAACTAGTTTACTTAAGTATAACTAGAAATAACTAAACTAGATTGCCACAAGTTAGCAATCAACACATTCAAATTGAACTCCAAGCACACTAACTAGAATTTATTGAGCTAAATAAGTGACAAGGGTCATGTCACCTTAGTTAGCTACCTCCAAGTTGTCTGCTAATGTGGAAATTTCAATTTTTCTCAACATGACCAAGGCTAACTCAAATTGAGCCTTTCTTGCTACACTTCTCAACACTCCCTCTTAGCAGTAAGGGATTATCAACCACCCTTATCCTGCACATGTGGAAATCAAACTTCCCTCTTGACAAGGCCTTTGTCAAGATGCCATCATCTTATTCCTCTATCAGAATGTATTGTAGCAATAGTATCCTCCTCTACACAGAGTCTTGTAAATGATTATATTGGATATCCATATGCTTGGATCAATCGTGAAATATGAGATTCTGAAAGAGCTTAATGCAACTCTAGTTATCACAATGGATCATAGTTATATCCATCTGCTAGCCAAATATCCCCACAAGTATCTTTCTCATCTAGATAGTCTCACATGATGCTTGACTTGCAACCATTTATTCATATTCTATTGAGCTAAGTGCTAGAAATATATGATTCCTGATGTAATAGGAAATTGATGTAAACCAAACACTAAAAATTCCACTAATGTACCCAATCTGCATCTGTGAAGCCAAGCAACTGCACTCCCTCTATTTTTTTGTACCATAATTCATACTAAGTAGTGCCTCTAAGGTACCATAAAACATGCTTAGCTTTCTTCCAATATAATTATGTTTCCCTAAACATAGTTTGGCTCAATAGGTTGACTACATAGCACATATCTCATCATGTATTCAAAAGATACATCAGTGAACCCACTAGCTTCCAGTAAATTGTAGCATCAACCTATTCACTTGAAGTATCATTCTCCTTCCTCCAGTTGATCGTTAGAGGTGTCTTCATGGGCTTACAACTCTCCATGTGAAATCTCTATAGTATCTTGGTGGCATACCATCCTTAATACACACAATTCCCCATCAAACCATACTCCCAACACAAGAAACTAGTGCATTAGACCCATGTATTTCATCTCAAATTTCCTTGCAAGGCCCCCCTTGGAAGAGATGATCAGTTCCTCATCACCAACCAATATTAAATCATCAACATATAAAAAAATGATAAGAAATTTACCCTCTACCAAAATACGATAGATGTTCACATCTGCTTCACTTTTGGTGAAGCCCAATTCAGTGAGATAACTATAAATCTAACTGTACCAAGCTCAGGGTGCTTGTTTGACACCATAAAATGCTCACCTAAGTCTTTAGAAATGAGACTCTCGATCAAATGTCTCAAAGCATTTTGGTTTCTCTATGTGCACTTCCTCCTCAATAACGCCATTGGGAAATGTTGTTTTTACATCCATATGATGGATCTTCCACCCCATCTGCGTAGTTAGTGCAAGAATTGATTTAATGGATGAATACCTTGCTATGGGAGAAAAGGTTTCGTTATAGTCAATTCCCTCAACTCGAGAGAATCATTTGGCCACAAATCTAGCCTTATACTTCTCTACGGTTTCATCTGTTGCATGCTTAACCTCGAAGATCCATCTCGAACCCGCAACTGATTTATCTATCAGTCTTGGGACCACTTCCCAAACATTATTCTTCATGATGGATTCATATTATTCAACCATTTCATCAACCCAAACTAGTTTCTCAAATGCTTCCTCAAAAAAGGATGGCTCATTCTCTACAATCTCAGTCATTAGAGCCATGTAACCAGTGTACCTCTTAGGTGACCTTCTTTTCCTGCACAAATTTGAAGGAGCTCCCATATTCTACCTCATATCCTGCACTAATCTATCATATTCCATGGTTCTCTTTCTACCTTCTCTAGATGGTTCTGCTTGAGTAGATGTCTCCACTATGCCTCCTCTCTACTCCTTCATTTGTGGCTTCTCCATAACTTCTCGAGGCTCCTCCTTTGGAGCTAAAATATCTTCTTTTGGTGGGATTTGAAGCTCCCTCTCAAGAGAGTATCTCATTTCTTTCTCCTTATCAAAATTTGCATCCCTTTGCACAAATTTAATTCTGAGGGAAGTTAATTACACTAAGTAATTGTGTAGAGTTTTGGTGTAACCCGAAAAACTCCCAACTATGTTGTTGGCTCAAGTGTCTTCATCAAAACTTTGGACACATGGCAGTAAATAAAGGCTCCAAAAATTCTAAAATGAGACACAATAACCTTCCTCCTGGAGAAAGCCTCCTTCAGTGTAATCATAACAAGAATCCGATGAGGACTCTGGTTCTACAAGTAGACTATTGTGTTACATGCTGCTCACAAATTTAGTGGTATGCCTTGGTCATGTAGCATAACTCTTGTTTCTCCCACAATGCTATGGTTCTTCCTCTCAGCTAACCCATTCTGTTATGGGTTGTGCGGAGATATCAGTTCTCTTTGAATTCCTTGTTTGGCACAAAATTCATGGAAGTGATTTGAAACATAATCACCTCCATTGTCGCTCCTGAGAGCCTTCACCTTTGTGCATATATCTTTCTCAACTAGTGCCTTTGAATTCTATAAATTTTTAGAATGCCTCTTCCTTCTTCTGCATGAACAAGATCCAGCACTTTCTTGGGAAATCATCAATAAAAATAGCATAGTATTTATGTCTGGAACTAGAGGTTGTCAAGAAGGGTCCACAAACATCAGAGTGGACTCCCTCCAAGACTGCAATTTCTTTGTTGTCTCGATCATGGGATGTGGATTTTACATACTTCTCCAAGGTACAACCCTTGTATACATCACATTGCTAAAGTCATCCTTTAGGGAGGCCAATGTTTATTTGTTTCATAATTTTAAGGGTGTGGTGCAAATGACCAATTCTTATGTGCTAGACTTCAATGATATCTTGACTCTAAACTTTCTCTGCCTTACTACTTAATGCAATGCAATCTTCCACACCAATTTTATATAGGTTCTTCACATAAACCTCGATCTTCTTCACCTGCCCAGTAGTTATGTGTCTCATAAAGGTTTTCCCTTTACTAAAAATAACATCATATTCACGATCTTTCAAAACTACTATAGAGATGAGGTTATTATTTAGGCCTAGTATAAACATGATATATTTGAGGAAAGAGGGGATTACGACTCCCTCTTAAAGGTTACTATACAAATCTAGGTAACACTATACCTTCCATCATCCCCAAGCTCAATACCAATATGGATATATTTCTCCTCCAGGTCACTGAAGAACTCTCTACACCCTATGTGGTAGAACGAGCCACCTGAATCCAAGTACCACGCACTCCCCATCATTGTGTTGGTCATTCATGCAATCAGGGTGAAGTCTAACATGAACTATGAAGCCTATGCTTCACCTACTGCTCCTCTTGAGTTCTTCTTGATAGACTTTTTGTGTGGACACTTTGTAGCATGGTGCTTGAATTCATGACAATTGAAGCATTTTATTTTGGACAAGTAATTCTTCATGCCCCCTTGGTTTGGTTTGAGATTTCTTCTCTTTGCCCTTCTTGCCCTTTCCAAGCAATGAAAAATTTTCTTCATCCTCTCCCTTGGATGAACCTCCATCTCTAGTATTTTGCCTAATTGTTTCTTTTACCAAATCAGACCATAATCGTTCTTAATTTGGTAATTTCTCCCTTTTGTTCACTGAGTATTGGTAGTCATTAGACGAAATTTCAGCCTAAAAGTGCCCATGAAATTTTCACTTAATTTCCATGTCATAATATGTAAATCAATCAAAATCCTTTAAATTTGAAAATGGGTAAATGTCGTAAATACTTTTAAATTGTTTAATTTCGACGTTCATGAAATATTTTACTATTAATTTGGGTATCGGTGAAATATTTTATTATTAATTTAGGTATTCGTGAATTTTTTTATTAATGTTATATACCTACCTTACCCGTATGAGTTAGAATCTCGAAAAAGTTATTAATGCAATGTAAATCTTGATATCAGTGAAAAAATATAAATTAATAATGTGGGCCCATTTGAAATTGATAACCATGCCTCAGAAAGACACAAAAAATAGTTAAATATGGAATATATATAGATTGTTAAATATAAAATATAAATATAGAGAGTTATAGTGAATATACAATATTTAATTTAAAATTACTCATACTTGAATAATAAATAACTAAGTGATTAAAAAGTAGATAAATATAACAATATAAAATACAATAGTCAAAAGTTAAAAAATAAAAAATAAAACATAGTTATCATTAAATAATAGAATAGGTAAATAGGTAATAAAATATTCCAAAAGGGAAAATTACTGGATTCCGCAAAAATATAAAATTTTATAATTAAATAAAAAAGTTAAAATTAAAAAATTTGTATTTCAAAAAAGTCAAATTACCATATTATAACCAAAAGTATAGAATATATAGCTAAATTGTTAAATATAATTAAGTATAAAAGAGGCTTCATTAAATAATATTGTAAAAAAACACCAAAAAAAATAGCCAAATATAAAATATATATAGGAAAATAAACATTGATTTTAGACTTCAGTGCCCATATCGCTATTTAGAATGCAATTCGGATTTATCACATCACTGGATTTGAGTCAACATTTCGAACCATCCACTGTGGTTCACCCTGAGGACAAGGATGAAAAACAAGATATATCATTAAGTATAAATAAAGGAGATGCATCATGTCCTAGAAATAGCCATTAGAAAAAAAGCTTAATAAATTAAATTAATCAATTTAGGTTATAAGATGAGCGATAAATAATAATAAGTTAGAATAATATAGGAAGTATTTATTTAGTTATATGAATACATTATTAAAAATGAATATAATTAGTATTATTAATATCAAAAATCATTGAAAAAAAGAATATAATATATAGGTTAGAAAGGACTTTAAAAATCAAGAAATAAAGTCTAACCAATAGATAAAAAAGTAACTAAATCTCAATTTCTATTGACAAATCATATTAACAATAAAAAATATATTAATAAAACTAAAATGGAACATCACAACAATCAAGAAGAACAAAGAAAAGCCCTATATATAGTTAGAAAAGAAACTTAAAAATTCAAAAGAAATAAAGTCTGACCAAATGGATAAAAAAGTAACTAAATCTCATATTTCTATTAACCAATCATAATAACAATAATAAAATATAAATAAAAAAACTAAAATTGAAACATCACGACAATTAAAAGAAAGAACAAAGAAAAGACCAAGATAAGTAAAAAAGATAAAGTTATTAGAAAAATGACTAAAATAAGACCATAATTGAAAAGGCTCATTAAAAATTATCAATAAATAAAAGAAATAAAATTAAAAAGAGAATGAAATACATTTATAATAGACAATTAAATTTAAATATAAAACATATATAGGTAGTTATTTTAATAAAAGTGTTATATATTGAGGGATTTTGATAAAATTAAAAAAATAGAAATAAATTATTAAAAAAGTATTAAATCACGTGCTAATAAATATTGTGGAACATAGATGAAAGTAAAATAATAATAAAAAACTCTCTACATGGCATTTTTAACTAATTTCTTGATTTTTCCATAGGAGGCCACTTCTACACTGAAATTTCCTCTAATGTATTCCAAGATTTTGGAATGCCTAGAAGAGCTAGGCTCATCAAGTCATCTTTTGCAACATTCACACCAACACCTCCAAGCTCATCTTGAACTTCTGTAAATCTCATGAGATATTGCGGAATAGTATCATTCTTTTGCATCTTAATGTTTCGAAGTTTTATTTTGAGGATTAGTTTTCTATGGTCATTGCTATTCTCGAATAGCTTAGTTAGTGCCTTCCACATTGTGAAAGGAGTTTATTTCCCATGGATATTTGAGACAATGTGGTATGTCACTCCCTCCATAATTTTTCTCCTCACCTTAGGTATGTCTTTCTTCCATTGGGCTAGGTTTTGGGCAATGACTGATTCTAGTTTTGGAATGTATGTCTTGACATATTCCAATGATCCATTGTCATCAAGCACTACCTCCATGTGATCCTGCTAGGAAATGAAATTTTAGCTACTTTCCAAGGTATACTCTAATCTCAATCCATTGAAGGTAATTCCCCCAACTCTCAATAAATCCTACTACACTGAAGCTACAACTTCAAGCCCCTGAGGAACAACCTCGAAATTATTTTTCTAGTGTGAATCCTCCTCTAATACGATGTAAAAATATGGTGATATAATTGGAACTACTTAAGAAATTTAATTTAAATCAAGAGACACAATTCTACTCTACTTCTCTATGGAAATTAATTCACAATTTACAATAATGTTCACAAACGTGCATCAATCACATACACAAGTACATAGATGCATATAGGGGAAATGAACTGGTAAAAACCCCTTAATCATGTTTGCATCAATCAGATGAATAGATAATCTATTACATTTCTATCTCTAGCTCTAAGTGCAACCTATAAAAGAATAATTGTTTTATCTACTCAATGAGAACCTCTGATCCAGACTTAGTCAATTTTTTCATCCACTTGAGATCCTATTTGCTTGCACAAATGATGAGGAACTTAGCCCCTATTACTTAGGAATTTCCTCCGAAAATGATTATGAAATTCGAATAGATTGATCATTGATTGTATGCAACACCTATACACACAAGACTAGTATACAAATTATGTTACACTACCTTGGAATCTCCACCACAACTGAGCAATTCGAATTCCTTGTATGCATGAGCTATTTTTGGTTGTTTAATTAGTTAACTAGATGATCTCCGAGTTAGAATATTTTCACACTGTATAACTAACCTCCAATTAGTTCTATTAATTGTGAGAAACTAATTTCAATGAATACAATTACAAATAACTGATTTAGATTGTTATAAATTACTAATCAACACATGCAAACTAAACTCCAAGCCCACTAACTCAAATTTACTGAGGTAACTGAGTGAAAAGAGCGATCTCATGTTAGCTAATTTCCTCCAAGTTGTTTGTTGATGTGGAAATTTCAAATTTTCTTAATTTGACCATGGCTAAGTCAAATTGAGCCTTTCCTTCTACACTTCTCAACAACTTTATATAGCCATTAAATTTCATAAATATGAGATTTTTCTCATGATGTTTGACTCTTGCATATAGTAGTACTCATCCTTCATTATCATAACCAAGTCCATTTCAACTACAATATGTCCTTTCAATCAGCCAAATAGTGGTAATTGTTCATACATAAAATCTTTTCAATGCAAGATTTATATCATCCCCTAAAATGATCTTAGAATTATTATACACATAATAATTGTATCAGTTGATTTAAAAATAATTTGAAATAAATTTATCACTGCATTATTTATTTGCGTCAAAATCATTCCAAGCATTCCATAATCCATTTAAACATTTATTCCAACAAACAAAAGGTCAAAAATGAAAGATCCATATCTCTAAATTCATGACTAATTAGCTTCCAATTTGATTTGTAGGATGGGTGATTCATGCAACTCATTCTACTACTCAACAATTCCTCAAAATTATTAGAAGTTTCTTCTTTTCATGATATTCAATATATTGGATCCAAGGATTGGCATCTTTTTCATCACCATTTCCTTATCTTTTTGTCGATTTTTTCTTCAAAACCACATCCTTTTATTCAATTGATTATCTTTTTTAACTAAGATATGCCACTCTCTCATGTACTCTAACGTATGGATTTTTTCTTTCATTTGATGAGAAGATAATTGTTTTGGGTCTATTTAGTAACAAAAGGATAAAAGAGAAAGTTTATAGGATAGGACATTGTTACTTCCTTTTTCTAGGATCTTACGAAATGGTTACACAAGGTCGATGGCTCTATTTCTATTCTCATGTTGATACTATTTTTTTCGATGTTATATTTAAAATGTGATGTGTATATTGTTATTTATCCAGATCAACCAGGATTGTTGTGTTATTGGGGATTTGGCTTCTCTTGATAAATCAACTAACTTGACCATAACAATCATGATCCACAATATATTAGTTACTCATTGAAACAAGGAACGCTTTATGGAATAAACTTTATTTTATAATTCATTGAAATTTGTTTTAATAAAATACTTTAAATTTGAACAACCTAAGAATCAAAAGTTTCTCATGGTTTCTCATGATTCTCATACCAAGATTAGATAGAAGGGATAAACCTATATTAAAGGATATCTTTTCCCATGCAGGGGGGATGCATAATTATTTCTCAACTATGCATCCTGTATTTTATTTTTAGAGCTAGTGCAATGTTCATGGTTCATGATCTTTGTACTATCCTATGAGCTATAATTTTACCAGCTCCCTACTAAAGAGGAAGGGCCCACTTATTTAGAAGGGATCATTGTGCCTACAAAGGCAACGCAATTACTTTAATTAATTCATTTGTAGGTTGTGGTATTTCAATTGTTTTCATCTTAGTTTATTGTTGTTACATATTTCTTCCTTCAATTATTGTTTTCACTGCTTAATTGAGTTAGCTTGTAGAGTACTTGAATACATGATGCTTCTATGCCATCATTTATTATTGGATCAATCCTTATTAATTGTGTGTTCTTGTTGTTGTTGTTCAATTGTTGTTACAAATTTATATTCATTGTTTGGTGCAAAATAGTAGTTAGCTATTGTCATAGACTGATATAGTTTATCATGTATTTGATTACGTGATATCATTTTTTATTTCTAGCATCAGGGATGAAAATCGTGTGTGGTCATGGTTGAATGAATTTTATGCTAGTGAGGAATCACTTTCAAATACTTTTATTTATTTTATTCCAAAAGTGATCCTAGAATAGGTGAATGTTTTTTATTCTACGAGTGTGATTTCCATCTCTATAGTTGTGTGGAGAAAATCATTTTTATGCAAGTGTGGGTTTGAAAGTGAAACCTTTAATTAAATTGATTTCCATTCCTATAAGTCTGAATAGTGTGAAGTTATTGTAGAAGGAAATATTAGCAATAATTAGGAACTAGTTAATGTTTGTTAGCAATTTTTGTCGACATATACTATGCATGATAACCTTGAAATAAATAAACGTGTGCTCGTTGATAATGATTTTTTTATTAAGACAAATAATTTTCATAACATTTTGGCATCATCGTTTGGGAGGTTATCAAAGGTGAAACGGGATAGCTAGCATTGTTTTTTTTATCTATGCATTGTTAAAATAGGATGCATTAGAAGTGATAGTGACTCTAAGGTGAAAGGGAAGTAATATGGGAGGTAAGAACCTATGCATCGCTTCGATACTCTAAGGTGGGATCAACCTCATAAAGATTCAGGACACATAGGTTGCATGAAGTAAGAAGAAGATAAATGGGGTGCTCCAAAAGATACTAACCATGGAGGAATAAAGGGATGTGGAGGAAGGAAAAATCAAGAGTTAGGGTGAGTGACATTTATTTAGGAACTTATCTCAAAATTAGAGGTAGAATCACCTACCCCAAGAGTAAATTCTCATAAAATAGGATCACACAAATCATTCACTTTTAGAACAATCCCTTAGAGAATGGAATCTCAAGGCTCATCTGCATTGGGAGGAAATATATGGGAGACATAATCCCGTGAACCTTTTTCCTCAGAAGAAATTCAAAGAAACTATGAATGATATGCATTAGTAGAAGGTGAATACAAACACTTATAAAAAATAAATGAGGATACAAATAGATAGAATTGGGAATGACAGGCACCAAGTCTAGAAATAAAGCATCATATTGATAATTCTATCCTAAACACGAGGAGTGTTTTAAGGTAGCCTAAGTATCCATTGAAAAACCATTTACAACTAAGCTGGAAGAAAGTGCCTAAGATAATTTTGTAGAACCCCCAAATTTTGTGGAATAATCATATGTAAAATTAAATTGTTGATCACATATATACCACCTTTGAATTCCCTATTGGGAACCTCCCAGGACAAGCTCTAATGAACATTCCTTTTTCATCCCTTGCAAAATTTCAAGGCACAACTAGTGAGGATCTAGATACTTTCCTCTTTAAATTTGGCATTTTGTGTTGAAGCCATGACTACACATCATATGCCAAAAAACTAAACTTTTTCCCCACTACTTTCAAGGAGTTCACATTAAGATATTTCATGGGAGGAAAACATTTCTAGAAAAATATCAAGGTTACTACAAGACCAGAGAGAAAAGGGAGGAAACTTTTAGAATGTCCCAAAAGGAGAATGAGAGCTTGGAGGATTATATCGAGCACCTCTAATGCAATTCACATAGACTAGGCAAAGTGATTTATATAAATATATATTAGAGAAATTTCTTATCCAGGGAATGAAGGATGTTTTTATAGATATGTTCAACCTCATGGGAAAAGGGGACATATTAAGGGATCCCTATTATTAACAATTCACACTCTATTTGACAAGATCAATAATATCATCGAGGAACATAACTATATCATGGCATAATTCTACTAGAATACATAAATCAGCTAATGGTAGGGTAACGAGGGAATAAATTGGTAATTTATTTGCAAATTTTAAAATCAATATTATCAATTATTTGACTTCTCAATTAGATATGTTACAAGTGAAATAGAAGTAGGTTGAATCTAAGAAAATTGTTTCAATATTCTTCCCTAGTTGTTAGAAGAAGCATCCCCTTAGAGAGTGTGCACTTAATGATGGGGAAATTTGTAACCTTTTTTAGAAAGATCATTTGATAAAATAATACCCATTGTTTCCAGAGTTAATATTTGTATTCAATGAATCAAGTGGAGGTACTAAGTTGACATATTTTGTTGGCTCTAAGAAGCCATGTGAGGCTC
Organism: Pinus taeda; assembly: GCA_000404065.3. NCBI lineage: Eukaryota > Viridiplantae > Streptophyta > Pinopsida > Pinales > Pinaceae > Pinus > Pinus taeda. The sequence continues at coordinate 112,972 of APFE031081872.1, read as the reverse complement.
AACCACCAAGTATGGATTAAGGCCCATCATATTCTTTCAATACCTTGGATAATATGTATAATCCTCAATAGATTCCTCAACAATTTTAGTATCTTACAACCCCTTGGTGATTCCCTAACCCTCATTTGATTCAGTATCTTGCACCTTTGCCCCAATGCCCCTCTCCTTTGAATTCAAACATTTCCATGGCATGAAGGATGGTGTGTAGCCTCTTTTTCGGGAAAAATACCTGAACAACTACCCATGCAATACCAATAGCTAAAAGTTCCTTTCAATATGCCATCAAGTAACCCTCCTATGTGATCCCAACTACCTGTACAAACTAATCCAAATCAAAATAATAATGCAAGACAACAAGTTGAAGTGCCCATTTTCCCCACTTACTATATCTCCCTCATTGGATGTAATATGTATAATCCTCAACAATTGTAGTATCCTACAATCCTTTCCCAATTACCTAACCCTCCTTTAATTGAGTATCTTGCACCTTGGCCCCAATGTCCCTCTCCTTTGAATTCAAACATGTCTTTGGCATCTTGCATGGTGTGGAGCCTCATTTTCAAGAAAATTCCTTGAAAAGTTACCCATAAAGTAGCAATATCTTAAACTTCCTTTAAATATGCTATCAAGTAACCCTCCTATGCGGCCCCAACTACATGTACAAACTAACCCAAATCCAAAAAATAAGGTAGGACAACAAGTTGAAATGCCCGTTTTTCCCAATTATTGTATCTCCTTCATTGGATGTAATGAAGTAGAGTTGTGGTGGGACGATAGTAAATCAAAGAGCTTCCCCTTTTATTAAAAAACATAAAGAATAAAACTCACCTAAGGAAGAAACTTCAATCCAAGAATCATTATAGAAATAGCATGTTGAAAATTCTATGATAGATAATGCATCCATTACTGTTGATACCATTGTAACATTTCATGTTGTTGTTATTGCTAAAACTCCTGTAATATCTAATGTTTATATTTCTACTGAGACTCCTTCAAATCCACCTTTCCTAGAGAGATTAATTGTAACTAAAGTTACTCCACAACATGAGTTTGATTTTCTAAAGGGGTTGAAAAATATGTACATCTGAATTCCATTACTTCAAGAAATCAAACATGCCTCTATATATGTGAAAATAGCAAGGGAAATTTGTGTTAAGAATCCTAGTAGAAAGCCTCAACAGCCTCCCACTATCCATCCGTGGGAAAATTGTTTAAATAATGTTGGGTGAGACTATGCCTACCTAATATGATGATCTAGAGAATATGACATTCAATATTCACGTTGGAAAAATGGGTATTCTAAATACATTGGTTGATTAGGGTGCTATAATAAATGTGATAATCAGAGAGACCTTTGATTTGCTTGGATTCACTAATTTGAGACCAACCCCTATTGTACTAGAACTAGCTAATAAATCTAAAATCTGACCTGGAGGAATTTTAGAAGATTTTATTATTTCCATGGAATCTTGGGAGTATCTAGATGATTTCGTAGTGTTGTAGCCTAAGACACACTTAGGAGGACACCCCATAATATTCGTAACACTGTGGTTAGCCAATACAGATGAATACATTAGCTCTAGATCCATTTTATAATGATATTTGATTGAAATACTATAGAAGACCTCATCCTATACCCTCCATCCAAATCAGGCATCGATTATGAACACGCTTTATGGGATGAATTTGAAAAAGGAGATGATGCATGGCCACTCCTCATGATTGGTAAGGAACTTTATTAGTAATCCCTATATTGTTACTCAGCTAGTATCCCAACTATTAAATTTCATAATCATTGAATCCAATACTAGTGATGAATTTGAATCCACTGATCATGATGGCATTTTATTTTAGATATGAAATAAACGATGACACTATTAGTAGTTTTATTAGTAATCCCCTTATTGTTACTCAACTAATATCCCAACGATTAAATTCCATAATCAGTGATACTATTGATGATCTTACTATAGAAAAGATACTAACTACCCCAATCCTATAATATTTTTCCAATCTAAATTAAACCTAAAAACACTTTAAGCATAAACTCAATTTTCACTCCTGAGAAAACAAAGAAGTTGATTCAACCACTATGAAAGAATAAATAAACTTTTTCTTGGGATTATATAAACAAGAAGAGAATTCACCCTACTTTAGGTACCCATCATATTTACTTAAAGGACAACTACCATCCTATTCAGAAACTACAAAGAGGAATGAATCCAACTACAAAGGATATTCTCAAGGAATAACTCCAAAAATTATTAAATTCCAATTTAATTTACCTAGTATCTAAGAGCCATTGGGTTTCCCCACTAGTCATTGTTCCTAAAAAGAATGGAAAGTGGAGAATATGTGTAGACTACAAGGAGCTCAATAAGGCCACACAAAAGGACCACTTTTTGTTACCTTTCATTGACCAAGTCTTAGATACCCTGTCTAGTAAGAAATTATTCATTTATTGATGGGTTTAATGGCTACAATCATATCCAAATTTTCCTTTAATACCATGATAAAACCACTTTCACCTTCCACTAGGGTACATTTGCATACAGATTCCTTCATTTTTAGAATTTGTAATGCACCAACTGCCTTTCAAAGAGTTGTGTTGGGAATATTTTCAAACCTGGTTAATGATTGTCTAGAGATTTTTATGGATTATTTTATCCCATAAGGAAATGAATTCGATGTATCATTAGATAATCTTGAGAAAGTGTTGGATTGATGTAAGAAAAATCTTGTTTCTTTGAGCAATAGAAAATTTCATATGACGATGAATGAAGGAATTGTGTTGGGAATTATCTTTCTTTTAGGGGAATACAAGTTGAACTAGAAAAAATTAACGTAACATTAAGAATTCCTACTCCAAAAACACAAAAGGAGGTATGTAGTTTTCTAATCCATGTAGATTATTATAGACATTCTATAGAAAAAAATTCTAAGCTTGCATCCCCATTATTTGCATTACTTTCAAAGGATGCAGAATTTATATAGATTAATAAATGTAAAGATGTTTTTGCATGTCTAGAAATGTGTGTACTAGCGTTGCAAAGTATTTTGTCACACCTCCTGCACTTCCTTGTCACATACCCCAAAGTGCCTGAAACATGACCGTTATGCAGTGTACTCATTCATATATGAAGTTTAGATCCTTCCTAAGAATTTGATCGGAAAATTCCTTGAGCTTCCCCTAAAGGAAATAGCCCTAAAACCCTAATTTGAGAATCATCACCCTTATGAGACTAAAACAAATTATGCTCACCTATTGCATTGTACTTGACTTGTGATGGCATCACTCTATTCACTTGTATACCCACGATGATCCAAAAAAGCCAATTTCCATAAAGAGGATGAGAAGCTTCGTGATATAGAAGCTTCAAGAGTAGCGAGTTGCAGGTTGCTTGGTATAGATGAGGTCGAATTCTCCCAACTTGGCCTCTTGGTCTTATCCCTATGACCTACCTCCTTGAGATGAGGACCTACTCCTATCTTTGGAGAGATCCTAACTCCCTTTCCTAGCCTATATATTCATACTCTTCCATTCCCAAATGGTTGGTATATGTCTATTTGCACCCTTATGATAATATTGTGCCAATATGATATTGATTTGGCTTGGAGAAGGAGTGCTTGGAGATCTTAGCTTGGACTTGGATATTCATTCAAGGAGAGCCTATCAACATCAAGGCTTGGTTGTATTCTTCCCTTTATTTTCTATTAATATAGAATTGTCAATTTACTTTCCCTAAATGTGTATTCTCATCTATCATTTAGCTTAACATTCCTTGATCAGTTCAATAGGTTTCTTTTGAATATGATATTTGTATTTGCATGCCTTGTTGTGTCTTGATCTCTTATGCAGGTGCATGAATGCCAAGAGTAGGAGGAACAAACCCATGAAGCAAGTGATTCTAGGTCTTCAACAAAGGAGATCGAAATAGCATCAGGACAAGGTAGGCCATCTTCTTCGTTTATTTTTTCAATTGTAACTTGGTAAAGTGTCTGGTAGATTGTCACTTTGATTTCCAAACCCACTCATTGGGCTAGAGGGATCGTCTTTGTCCATGGAGAGGATTTACTTAGATAAAAAAATGGCGACTCCACTGGGGAGCCTATGATCCTTTCCATTCCATCCTTCACCTCTTTTTTAAGATGATTTTGACCAAATGTCCATTCCTAGACTTATTTTCTTGTCTTTAACTATTTTCACTTTCTGGTATTTGCTTGAAGGTTCTTGATTTGTGTTTCTCTTGAAGGTTTTTTTTTTTCTTTATCTTTCTTGACCATCGCAGTTTTGTCCCCGATAGTCACAATGACATCACGGATATGTTGATTACAATAGCGATGATCACTACTTTTCTTTTAACAGGTGCGATAATATAAAAGGTTAAAGAAAATTATGGTTTTCCTTGATTTGTAGGTCTCCTAACAGTGTTTTTCCTTTTCCTTGCAAAATCTCATAAACCATTTCAGCCACCACTCCTCGTTCTGCCTTCACGCTTTAGGGGGCATCTGTTACATAGTATTTTGTCACACCTCCCACACTTCGCTGTGACATGCATCGAAGTGCCAAAAACATGATCATTATGCAATGTACTCATTCATATATGCATTTCAAATCCTTCCTAATACTTTTATTGGAAAATGCCGTAAGCTTCCTCTGAAAGAAATAGCTTTAAAACCCCAATTTAAGAATTATCGCCTTTATGAGACTAAAAATAGTGATGATTGCATGTTGCACTATACTTGACCTGTGATAGCATCAATCTACTCACTTGTATACCCACGATGATCCCAAAAATGCAACTTTCCCAAGGAGGATGAGAAGCTTCGTGATCTAGAAGACTCCATAGTAGCAAACTAGAGGTTGTTAGGCATAGATGAGGTCAAATTCTCCCAACTTGGTCTCTTGGTCTTATCCATATGACCTACCTCCTTTACATGAGGACCTACTACTATCTTTGGAGAGATCTTAACTCCCTTTCCTAGCCTATATATTTATCCTCTCCCATTCCCAAATGGTTGGTATATGTCTATTTGCACCCTTATGCTAAGATTATGCCTATATGCTACTCATTTGGCTTGTAGAAGGAGTGCTTGGAGAGCTTAGCTTGGACTTGGATATTCATTCAAGGAGAGCCTATCAACATCAAGGCTTTGTTGTATGCTTCCCTTTAATTTCTATTAATATACAAATGATGTTCATTTTCCCTAAATGTGTATGCTCATGTATCAATTAGCTTAACATTCCTTGATTAGTTAAGTAGGTTTCTTTTGAATATGTTATTTGTATTTGCATGCCTTATTGTGTCTTGATCTCTTGTGTGAGTGCATAAACGTTGAAAGTAGTAGTAATGAGCCCATGACGTAAGTGATTCAAGGTCTTCAACAAAGGAGAATGAAATAGCATCAAAATGAGGTAGGCCATCTTCTTTGTTTCTCTTTTCAATTGTAAACTAGGAAAGTGTCTGGTAGATTGTCACTTCGGTTTCTAGACCCACTAATTGGGCTAGAGGGATCATCTTTGTTCCCAGAGAGGATTTACCAGCAGAGTCACCATTTTTCTATCTAGGTAAATCCTCTTTGTAGACAGAGACGATCCCTCTAACCTAATGAGTGGGTCTAACAACTGAAATGACAATCTACCAGATACTTTCCTAAGTTAAAATTGGAAAGAGAAATGAAGAAGATGGCCTACCTCGTTCTGATGCTATTTTTATCTCCTTTGTTGAATACCTTGAATCACTTGTGTCACGGGCTTGTTCCTGCTTCTCTCAGTATTTATGCACTTGCACAAGAGATCAAGACAAAACATGGCATGCAAATACAAATATCATATTCAAAAGAAACCTACTTAACTGATCAAGGAATGCTAAGCTAAATGATACATGAGCATACACATTTAGGGAAAATGAACCAATAGTTGTATATTAATAGAAAATAAAGGGAAGCATACAACCAAGCGTTGATGTTGATAGGCTCTCCTTGAATGAATATCCAAGTCCAAGCTAAGGTCTCCAAGCACTCCTTCTCCAAGCCAAATGAGTAGCATACAGGCACAATATTAGCATAAGGGTGCCAATAGACATAGACCAACCATTTTGGAATGGGATAGGATGAATATATAGGTTGGGAAAGGGAGTTAGGATCTCTCAAAAGATAGGAGTAGGTCCTCATCTCAAGGAGGTAGGTCATAGGGATAAGACCAAAAGGAAAAGTTGGGATAATTCGATCTCATCCATGCCAAGAAACTTCCAACTCACAGCTCTGGAAGCTTCTAGATCAGAAAGCTTCTCATCCTCTTTGGGAAAATTTCCTTTTTGGGATCATCGTAGGTATACAAGTGAACAAGGCAATGCCATCATGGGTCAAGGACAGTGCAACAGGTGATCATTTTTATTTTTAGTCTCATAAGGTCGATGATTCTCAAATTAGGGTTTTAGAGATATTTCCTTAAGGGGATGCTCGAGGCATTTTCCAATCAAAGTCTTAGGAAGATTATGAATTGCATATATGAATGAGTACACTACATAATTGTCATGTTTCAGGCACTTCGGGGTATGTCATAGGGAAGTGCAGGAGGCGTGACAAAATATTGTGTAACAACAAGAAGCTCCTATTTCACATGGACCTCATTGGACCTTACCATTTCATATCTCTAGAAATTCATTTGGCGCTACTATTTGGGTTGTGCTAGGAAAACAAGAATAACGAAAGTATTACACCATCTATTACATCAGTGCGAATTTAACCCCTAATGAATTGAGCTCAACAATAACTAAAAAGGAATTTCTTGTTGTTGTACATGTTATCAATAATTTACAACATTATATTACTGTGCTACCAAGTTTGTGTACATACTAAGAACTCTAACATTTTATTCTTAATGAATAAATTAGTTACCAAAGATAGAGTTACTAGGTGGTTAATCTTACAAAAATAATTTTACTTAATATTATTGACAAGCCTGGAAAGGATAATGTCATTGTTGACTTCGTTTCTAGACTTCCAAAGAATAGTGATAATTCCTTTGTTGAGGATTCTTTTCCAAATGAATATATTTTTGTTGTCTCCACTCACTCACCATGGTATGTAGACATCGCTAGTTATCTAGCTGCAAGAAGACTCCAACACCACCTTTCTCCTAAAGAAAAATAGAAAACTTATTCAACAAAGTATCCAATACTCTTGGGTTGATGGCCATCTCTTTCAAATAGGGACATATCACCAAATTTGGTAGTGTATGATGGAATATGAAATCCATGATATCTTCAAGGGTTTCCATGACAAGCCTTATGGTGGACACTATATTGATAAGAGGATAGGTCATAAAGTATTTTGTATGTGCTACTTTTGGCCTACCATATTTTACAATGCAAAGAGGTATGTACAAGGGTGTGACAACTGTCATAGGATGGATAGACTCAATTGGTTCTTGCACATTATGAGAGATAGGCTCTTAAATTTGTGGGGCCTATCAACCTCCCATCTCATCAAAATTCCTACATTATATTTTTCATATATTATGTTACGAAGTGCATCAAAGTCCATTAGGAGAATTTTGAGGTCTAAAATAGGCCTCCTAAGGAAATTATAAAATAATAGTGAGTAATAAAATAAGATTATATTACATCATCAAATTTTAGAAGGAAAAGAGAAAAAACTAGTTTTCAACTCATATTTTCAACTTATATCCCTATCGGTTTACTCAAATTTCGACTCTTCTCCTTCCCAAAAGAAAAGTAAGGTGGAGGTATGGTGAAGGGGGT